>CAOKZL010005022.1:0-14310 GCA_948472985.1 Iguana delicatissima | reverse complement strand
GGCCTTTCATCTCTTTTATATAATTCTTCTGTGTATTGTTTTCATTATCTTTTTATTTCTGCTTGGTCATGTAATGTGTTCTCCTGTTGGTTGTAGCACATCCCCACTCTGGCTTTAAATTTCCCTCTGATTTCTCAAATCATGCAGAAGAGGTCTCTTGTTCTTCCTTTTTTGTTGTCATCTTCTGTTTCTCTGCATTGATTATTATTGTAGTTCTCCTTATCTCGTGCACAAGTTGTACACTGAGCAGTCAGGATTCTACTCTATTTCTGTCACCTTTTAATTTGCTTCTCATCTGCTGTGTTACTCCAGAGTTTCCTCTGTCATCCTTTGAGGCTTCTCTTTCTTTTTGGCTACAGATAGTGTCTTTTTGCAGTCCTCCCTACATTGTCCCTGGCTTCAGTCCAGAGTTCTTCTGACTCCCAGTCAATTAAGCTTAATAGTGCAAATCTGATTTTCACATTATCTTTAAATTCCATGAGGATATTCTTCAGGTTGTGTTTTGGCAGGATGGCTCATTTAGGTTCAGCTTTAGTCTAACTTTTGCAATTAGTAGTTCATGGTTTGTGTTGCAATCTGTTCCTTGTCTTGTTTTTTGCAGAGAAAATGGAGCTTCTTCCTGATCTGTTTCTGATGATGTAGCCTGTTTGATTTCTGTACTGGCCATCAGAGGATGTCTATGTGTACAGTCACTTCTTGGTTTGTTTGAAAAAAATGTGTTTGTGATGAACAAACTGTAGGCCTTGCAAAATTCATTCATTTGGGTCCCCGCTTCATTTCTTGATCCTAGGTCAAATTTTCCTACAATCTTTGATTCTGCTCTGCTTCCTATTTTTGTATCCCAATTGCCTATGATTAACAAGGCCTTCCTTTCAATAGGAATGATTCCCTTCTAATATAGAAAAGCAACTGATCAGAGAGTAGAATATCATTTCACCAAGTGAGATCAGCACCTCTGCCATGAACCTCCAAGCATCTTCCACATCTAAGCATTTTCTCTTGATCTGCCAAGACCTCATTCATCTGCACCAAGAAGGAATCTGATTTGAATTGCTAGGTGGAGTGAAATGTCCCGGAAAGTAGGTTTCACTGCTAAGATGTTTGTTTGTTTTTACTGCTAATAGTGGTGGCAAAAGGACAAGTTTGCTGGGGACTGCAAAGATGAGAGGTTTTCACCTCTACTCCACACAAAGACTAGGTCCCCAGCAATCATGTACTGGAGATGGTGTATCCCTGCACACATATGTAAGTCCCCTAGCTGCTGAAACAACACCACATGCTGTCCCAAGCACTGAAAATGTTGGCCATTCCTATTGACTGCTTTTTGAGTTGGTGCATTCACTGGAAACCTACAGCCAGAGGGTAAAAAGTCATAATGACTCCATTGTGATTGGCTGAAGATATCATAAAGGTAGAAAAGTCCATTTTCTGTTGGAAGACATTGTGAAAGCTAGAAAAGGAGAGAATAGCAGTGACTAGCCACAGCTTCCATGTTAGGATTTGGCCATTGAGTTCATTGGAATCACCTCTAAGTTTTTCCTGCAAATTGAAATGTAAAGGTTCAAAAAAAAAAATGGTTTTTTTTCATTTTTTCCCCTCACTGCCCTCTTTTTTAGGGAAAAAATGGAAAAATGGGAGTATTTCCTTTTAGAATGGTTTTAAAATGTTTAAGATAAGATGTTCATATATTTATTCACCCAAAATTATTCCTAGATGTTATGTTAGAAAAAGACCTTTATGTAAGTCTGTGCAAAGGATCAGATCATTGTAATTCCTGGTCTTCCTTTTCCTTTTAGTTCTTTTTATGAGAATGAGAGCTTTAGGCCTACTTGGCACTATGGAGGACTTTACTGTTATTTGCCGTCAACTCTGACTTATGGCAACCCTATGAAGAAGAGACCTCAAAAAGTCTTGTGATCTCACTAAAATGTATAGTGCTTTTTTCCATTTTCAACATCCTATGAATCTGGGCCCCTCCTAAACTGCAAACCCCAGGATTCCACAGGATGTTAAAAAGGGAATAATAGCACTATAACGTTAGTGCAAAATGGCCTTGGTCATCAAAAAAGCTGCCCACGTTTTGCAGAACTCAGGGCTGGGGTTTCTTTATTGAATCAATCTAGCTGTAGTGCAGTATTCCTATTTTACTGCCTTCCACTATACCAAACATTATTATCTTTTCACAAGTCACATTGTCATATGCTACTTCCAAAACAAAATTTTAAATTTAGTATCTTGGCTTCTAGTTAGAGGTCTGGCTTGATTGCTGGGAAGACCTGTTTGTTTGTCTTTTTAGCAGTCCTTGGTGTCCAAAGGGCTGTATGTAGGATTAGAAGAGACAAAATTATTCCCCTTTTTTTTTAATGCTGATAATTTCTTCTTTTTTTCTTTATCCTCATAATTGTGGAAAACCAAAAAGCCTCCGAGGTTTATGTGCTTTTTAGCCGTTTCAGGACCCTATCGCTATCATTTGTAAAATAAAAATAAAAAATTTAAAAACTAAATTTTATTATTTATTATTGTCTGAATAAATTTATTATTGTCTGAATAAAATTTTATGCCAGATTAAATTAGAAATAATACATTTCATGTACCTAATGTAACAAAGTGATTTTGAATCTGTAAAGAATATAATGTAGCATTTAATTTTTTTTCTGAAAATTTCCACCCTTCCAAAGAACAGAGAAAGAATGTGTTTCCCCCCAGTGGCTTCAGCATTTTGGGGAGTTTTACATCTCCACTACATCTAGCAGTCCCAGAAAACATAAGAGTATCTCCTGCATATTTCCTAAATCAGTCTAGAAAAAGGTGTGTAGGGAGGGGAAAGGCAGTTTGGACAATGAAACTTGAGCAGATGTTCTTAAAACCAATACATTTGGTCCAGCTGTTCCACAGCCTTCATTTCAGTCCTTCTTCAGCTTTCAGGTGTTCCCCTAAGATCCCAGTGGTTCTATTTGGATTTTTCAGACACAGGTTGCTATGAAGATGAACATTCTTGCCACAATACAAACTAATCATTAAAAAGAGAGAGAGAGAAAGCTGAAGGTCACTGCCACAGCAGCTCTCCACTGGGAAACACCAGTGCAAAACGGGCAGCATGAAACTTCTGGAAGTGCAGAAGTCAATATAAAATATGAAGGCACACCAGCTGATTCTCCTGGAGGCCAGGTGACATCTGCAGAAGAAGGATTTCCTCAGAAAAAGGGGGGCCATTTGGATCTCCACTGATACCTTCATCAAGAACTATGAAACAAATTTGTTTGTCTCATCTGAGGCACATGTAGGACACTGGTTGTCTCAACATTTTTATAGAGATGGACAGTGAAGCATCACAACTGTTAATGGCTGGGTCACCCCAAGATGTATTGTATTTTAGCATCCCAACATTTATTCCCATTGAGGAAGGAAAGAGAAATGCTCTGACCTACTATGGACTTCTGTTTTCTTGAAGGAGGGATGACAGCAAGGCCCAGCCTGGGTAGCAGTGTAGTGTTTTGCTTTATTTTCCAGTTCTTCAGGTTTAACAGCTTGCTGCAGGGTCCATCCTTAGTCTCAGCTTTCCCATTCAACCCCCATTCCACTTGAATGATTCCTTCCATCAGACATCCAGTTCCTTGTTTCACGGACTCTTCTATGGGGACAAAGGGGGGATTAAAAATTTTTAATGGATTAAAAATTTTGGATTATGTTTCTTTGTCTGCTGGTTTGGTGGTTTGATTTTGGCACAAGTGCTTCTTTCATAGCAGTGTCTGAGGGTCAAGCGAGGAGAATCCCCTCCATCACCTGATTGTAGAAAATAAGACTTCTCAGCCCCCAAGGCCGCACCTGTAACTCAGTGCTACTGTTTTTGAGAAGAACTTAAATTCACAGTAAGCCCAAAACCTCTGTTTCACTGAGAGTCAGGCCACTGTACTGTCTAGCCTAGTATTGTCCTTTCACAGAAGTAATCCAAGATCTCAGGTAGGAGAGGTTCATTCTAACCCTGCCACCTAAAATCCCTTGAACTAGGGATGCTGGAGATTATGCCTGTGACCATCCATATGCAAAGCATGTGCTCCATCAAGGAGGCATGAGCCCTCACTTTTTTTGCATGTTCACCGCACCTTTCTGGACATGTTCATAATTGCCAGTGTTTATGTACATTTATGTACATTCTCCAGTCATCTCACATTAAGCAGAGCATTTGGACATATTCATGTTTTTGTACCATGTTCAGACTTACATTGACATGCCATATATAAAAATTTTGACCCCGGAAAGGACAGTTCTTGCAAAGAGTAAGGTTGTTGTTTTTTTTAATCAGTTGTGGAAGTGAGTTTCCAAAGTACTCGTTTATTTTCTGTGCAGTCATCACTGAGCTGAAAGTTACAACATCTCTGCCTACTGTCCGCAGGCCTGCAAGCGCTGCTGCCAGAGTACTTGCGAGAACGTTTTGTGGCTGCTGCCCTGAGCTACATCACTTGCAATTCAGAGGGGGAGCTGATCTGCCAAGAGAATGACTGCTGGTGCCAGTGTGGGTCTAGTTTCCCACAATGCAATTGTCCAGAGGTTGACATCCAAGCTATGGAAGAGAGTCTTCTCCAGATTCAGGAAGCTTGGGAGACTCACAACCAAAGTTTCAGGAATCAGGTGAGGTTTGGAAATGTGTTTTCTCCCAAGCCTTGTTTTTAGGTAGACATGACACAGGTTTTTTTTAGAGTAATGGAGATCATGGGGAAAAAACAAAACGTACAATTGCAGGACCTTCACCACAGACTGTACAGGAGCCAGGAACCTCCCCCTGCCTAAGAAAGGGAGACATTGGCCTGTTTTCTGTGCTATTGTGTTACCCTCATTTCTGGGTGTCCCTGAGGGACACCCACATTTGCTCCAAAAATGAAAAGATTAGGGAAATTAGCGGAGCACCGCTTAGCAAAGCAGAGGATAGGGCAACACAGCAAGATCTTTAATGGCCCCTTTCGCATGGCATTTGTCATGCGAAAGGGCCTCTGGAGCATCGTGTGATTGCGAGGAGCATTTCACATGACATCCTCGTAATCGCACAACGGTGCCGGGGCCAGCAGGTGCCGATCGCGCAATATTTCATTTTTGGCTTTACCGTCCATGCAGAGCCTCTGAAGCCATGGCCCTCGCACTTCCTCCCCCAGCACAGCCTGAGAAAATACCCGGCTGCGCTGCGGAAGGAAGAGGCGGAGCCCTCGATGCTGTCTGCCGGCCAGAGGCAGCTGCTGCGGAGACAGAGCAGAGGGGATGTGAGTGCTTCAAGGAAGAGGCTGCTTGTGGTGCGATCCCCGCACAACCACGCCAGACGGAGGAAGCTGCGGAAATGGTCCCTATGTATGGAGTCAGACTGCATGGGAGACAAGTCAAGTGTCCAATTAAAAGTATTTTATTTATCAGAATTGGCAGAATTTCCATACACACACACACACAAAGCAAGTTATTCACACAAGCGCACAAGAACTACTGAGTCTGAAGGATTTAAGAGCAGGAAAAGCGGAGGGAAAAGAAAGCAGTTAAACTGCACCTGATCTTGCAGACTGTAGCTCGGGAAGAAGCAAGCAAGAGAGTCGACAGCAAAAAACCCCACAAAAACAAAAAAAACTGTTACCCTGATTTCTGGGGGTCCCGTGAGGGACACCTAAGCGTGGCTCTAAATATTACAAAGTTCGGAATTAGCAAAGAGCACAAGCTAGCACTACGAGAGGCAGGGCAACGTAGCGAGATCTTTTACCGAATGTCTACGTGTCAGGCCGAGTCATACAGATATGTAAATAATAATAATTGTTTTTATTGATGTACAGTCAAACATGTGTATGCAACACGCTACAGAGAGAGTTATAGAAATAAAGGTTGGAGTGGGATAGAGGGTTTTTAAAAGAAGGTTTTGTATGGGAAATATGACACCTGTCCTGAAGCCTGAGTAATCTGAAGATGAAGTTTGTGGAAGTAAGGTATTCTCAGCACGAGGAGCTGAGGGGAAGGCTCGCTGGACAAAGCGATAGCAAGGCGGAATGGAAGCCAACAGCTAATCCAGGAAGTGCTCAAAGTCAGGAAGTCTTATAGGGGAAAACGTGGCCGCAGGCTAGTCTGTTCTCAGGGAATGAAAGTCAGTCTTCGGGGCTGGAGACAAAGGCTCTGAAAGGTCAGTGATTTACATGATTGAGTTATGACAGAGTTGTCAATAGAGTAGCCAGTATGCAAACGCAGAGTGCTTGACAGTTGAGTATTTGGCTTGTCAAGCTGCCTGCTCGGGCAGGGAGTCCTTTGTAAGTAGCGAGCATACACAATGTGGTACTTGCCTTGAGGTCTCCTAAGTGGCAGTCTGGCTATTTCTGGCCTGCCTGTATTAGTTTGGAATATTTCAGCGATTTGTGGCCGTGCCTGTATGCATGCTTGTCCAGGGGCCTCGCAAGCACGTGGAGAGAAATAGGTAAAGAAGGCCAAATTATTGATATCAAATGATATCTAATATCCCACAAGCTCAGGCTAGGAAACTGCGGTAACAACTGAGGGGAGCCTCAAACTAACAGCATGACAGACGCTAGCCAAAGGTGGGAATTCTCCAAGAGAGCCCGAAAAAGGGGACTCAATTATAGTGCAAAGTATGCCTGGAGTGGCAGACCCTTTCCTGGGAAAGGACAATAGCCGAATTATGCAGATGGACTTCACCTTTGTATCTGGTGATTGCAATCGATAACCTCATCTGGGAGACAGTTAGTCTCTCCAGGTGTCAAAGTTGTGGCCAGCCCATTTGATGTGTGTGTACATGCCTTTCTGAGGTTTCTCTCTTGGAGACGTGACTGGGGGCATGTTGGCCTGACCTCAATGCTTTGGTTTATAGACCCACGTTGCGTTCCTGTCCGGTGAACCTCTGGCTTAATAACTTTTTGATATTAAATATTACACTTCCCCGGGACTGAGTTCGTGAGCAGGGGTCACAACTGCAGTGCCACACTACACACGGAAGCATGCGACTGAGTGTTAGCTACCTCAGCAGGAACTGATGGCAGCACTGCATTAAAAGAAAGGAAATAATTAAAAGGCAAGTGATTCACAGGTAGCTGTGTTTCTTCACTCATATCACTGCTTGAGGAAACTTGAAAGAGCTTAAAGGGGAGGAGGGTGTCCTTCTAGGATTTAACAAATGCAGCCTTGGTACTGGACTTTACTCTGCTCCCCCATGAAAGAGTCACCTACCTATTTGCTTCCACACACATTATTTTGCTTTTCTCTCCACTTCTGTCTTTGGACCAACCCTGTGTGATTAGTTCAGGCTGAGACAGAATGACTGGTCCAAGGTCACCCAGTGAGCTTCATGGATTTAAATCCAAATCTGCTTGATTTAAGTCTAGTGCTGCATCCCAATGATGTGGTGCTCCAGATGCTGGACTGCAGTTTCTGTCATCCCTTATCATTGGCAGTGCATGCCTAGAACTGAGGAGAGTTGCAATTTAACAACATCTGGAGAACCACAAATTCCTCACTCTTGCTATAACCAGCAGCTTGCAAAATGGTAATCATGCAAAATGAGGGAAAATCATCAAACTGGAATTCAAATGAATAGCCAGCACATGATGGGAAAAAGTCAGAAAAGCTAAAGCACAAAACAAACTCAGCCTTGGTAGAAAGGTTAAATTTTTTTAAAAAAAGGCTTTTTTGGTTATGCCCAAGCAAAAGGAAGAGCAAGAAAATGGTACTGCCACTATGCTGAGAAGATAGCAAAATGCTAACAGGGGGCAGAGAAAAGGCAGAACTAGAATCATAAAATCATAGAATTATAGAATTGGAAGAGAGCACAAGAGCCACTGATTTGAACCCCTCTGCCATGTTTTCTATTGCTCCAGAGACTAGGGCCATTTCTGCACTAGCCTGTTCTAGAGCTGTGACTTCCACTTGCAACATCCTGTACCCAACCCTGGGGTTGCAGTTCGGGAGGGGCCAGCTGGACCCTCCCAAAACTGCAAATCCCAGGATTCCATAGGAAGTTGCAAGTGGAATCATAACACTATAACAGGCTAGTGCGGAAATGGCCTAGGACATGGAGTAGTGGCTTCAAATTACAGGAAGTGATTCCATCTAAACTTTAGAAAGAACTTTATGAGGATAAGAGCTGTTCAACAGTGTAATACACTACCTTGGAGCACTGTGGAGTCTGCTTCATTGGAGGTTTTTAAACAAATGTTGGGTAGCCATCTGTTGGCAATGCTTTGGTTGTATTGCTGCAAGGGTTTGACTAGATGGCCCTTGAGGTCTCTTGAACTCTGAGGCCCTTTGTTCATGAGGGGGCTGTGGCGCTTCTGAGACGGGGATCAGATGGGTTGTCTCTGCGTCTACCACATGGCGGTTCCATCACTCCCAACCAGGCGGAAGCTGTGGAAGCACAATGGCTATGCTTCCCATCCATAGCACAGCAATGGAATGTGCCCGGCTGCACTGCAGAAAGAAGAGGTGGTACCATTGCACTCCCTTCCGCATGGAGCAAGCAGGTGCGGAAGGGAGCGCGTCAGCAATGCAGGATTGCAATGGACAACTAGAAGAGCACGCGGAAATGGTCGGATTCCATGCTTCTCCAGATGGACCTGTGAGGATCACTTGTCTGGGTTGCTCACACAGACATCAACTCAAGGGCTCATGTCACTCACTTTGCCCCTATAACGATTAAACCACATTCTGGGTTTAGTGTTTTGGAGTCCTAAGATAACAAAACTATTAGATAAGTGAATGTGTTTAATTTGGGTGTCATGGAACAGCTTTCTGCTATAAACTCTTAAATGAATTACTCCCAGGCACAGATATAAAATAAAATGATAGCAAAGCTTTGCTGAAGAATAGAAAAATGTTAATGAAGAATAGGAGATTCAAATGTCACACATGTTGTTAGTTGCCTCTATACATATCACAGTATTACAACTTGGTTTAATTTCAGTGTAAGAACTTGCCCTGAATAATTCCTCAACATTTCATGGCCATCCTTCCTCCTATACCAAACACATACAGAGCATATTCTCCAAAATTTGTATAGATTAAAACTGGGTCACATGTGCACATCCAGCTGTTCCAATTTGGCAGGGATGGCCCCATTAATCCTCTGTCATTTCACCTTTGCTAATTACTTCAATGTTGCTTTCTTTTTCTCCTACTACTGCTTTGTCCCTTTTGTCCTCTGCTTACTTCAGTTGCAGCAAACTGAATTCAAAATGCAAAGTAGTCTGCATTCAATTAACTCAGCAGGAAGGAGAGGAAATGTGGTTGCAGTGTCTTGCTCTTCCCAGCAGGCTCAGGGAAAAGCAAACTACTGCAGCCGCTCCTAGCTTATGTGTTCTTCCCAACTAATAATTTTTGCCATATGCTTGGCCGCATATGTTTCTGTTTACATTTGGGGAATGTTGGAGGGGATGGATGTAAACAATCAAACTTCTTCCATTAGATTCTCCCCTTTTCCCTTCTAATAGCTGTAATTGGTTGGCTCTGTACAAGTTAAACAGTCTACAGCCCTGCTTCTCTTGACCATACCAGATGGTCTTGGAAAAAAACTTACACAATCCTCCCAATGCAAATTAAAGCAATTGTAGTACCCCAAGCAATTTATGTGGCAGCCTAGTAGATAATGAGCAGAGTACAGGTTAGAGGAAGTGGCTGAAGCCAGTTAACTGCTGCTCCTGTCATGCTTACTAAAATGCCATCATAAATTGGCTCAGGAACCACCTGTACAGCATCTATTTTTTGCACGACTGCTCTCATCCAGCCAGAAGCAGGGATGTTAAGAATCCTTGCAATCTTTCTTGTTCTCAATGTAAGTGATCTCAGAGCCAACCACTGCAGCAGCAGCAGGAGGAGGAGGGGGTTGTTTTTTTTTCTTGAAAAATTTATACTCAAAGTTTGTTTTGGCACAAAAAGTTGTGCAGAAAATGGTGCCTTTTGTACATGCTATTCTATAGTTTTCTCTGTGCAGAATTCCAAACTGTAAATGTTTTTGCAAACTATCTCCGCATAAAAATATTTCTTCACAAAAGAAAAGGGTTTCTTAGCAATCAATTTTTACCAAAAAAAAAAAAAAAAATCCCCAACATGCACAGAAATCATTGGAAAATGCAAAAATGTTCAGACTCTCTCTCAGCAAGGAGCATTTGAAATCTGTTGTTCTTGCATGTGAGAACAATGGAACTAAAGATTTATATCCCTAGCTAGGAGTACGCTTGCTCAGCCTACTTGCGCGTGCAGATTCCCATAGCTAGATAAGGAATAAAAATGAGATTGGATTTTGACATGTATGTATAACTTCCTAAACCAAGAAATTAATAAAATGTATGCTTCATTTGCAAACAGCTGAAAGCTAACTGCAATTTTTTAAAATTAAATTAGGTGGAACACCACAGTCTTGTATCCAAAAAAGTTTTATTTTTAAAGGCAAAAAGATGCAAAATTGCACACTCTTAACAAGAACTCTTAAAAGAAGAAGCAAAGGATTGCTGTGATGGCACTCTCTAGATGATTGATTTGGTTGCCTCTGACAGTGGAGCCATAAGGGCACATGATCTGGCCTCATAGAGTTGTGTGGAGGCAGGTGCTTAAGAGAAATGAGTGTATACTGTTGTATAAAGGAAAATGTGGCGGCCACTTGTTTAAGGTTGGGATTCCTCAGTGGACCACTATTTTTCATTAAATGTATTTTTCCAAGTTTATGGCTAAACCCCTCATCTTTCTGAAGGTTGTGCCACCAATGAGGACACTAGAGGACTGCCCCTTCATTGTCTTAAGTGCCTTCCTTGCATATGTGCCACTGAAGACAGCATATGATTGGTTCAGCTAGCTTCTCTTCAAACACGTGAAGGATTTGCAAGGCAGTATCTTCAAGTGGTTGGTCTCTGCTACACTTTCCTTTGCCACTGACCCTGGAGGGAAGAAGGTTTGTCTGCTGCAACAGCCACTATGGTTTAAAAAAAATAAAACTGAGCTGGGAAGCAGAACAGGCAAGGGAACCCACCTTGTTCTGGTAGTGCTGCTGTTCTCTAGAACAGAACTGATGAATGATCCAGCTGCTTCCAGTGCCAAAATTTATCAGAGAATATCTTTTCGCCAACGGAAACTTAACATGTGTGTATGTGGCTTCAAGTTATCTATCAACTTATGGCAACCCCATGAATTTCACCGAGTTTTCTTAGGCAAGGAATACTCAGGAGTGGTTTTGCCAGTTCCTTCTTCTGAAATATAGCCTACAGTAATCCTTGGTTTCCCATCCAAGTACTAACTAGGAGTGATCCTGCTTAACTTCCAAGATCAGAAGGGATCTGGTGCCCTTAGGATAGGGGGGTGGAGGAAACAAGCACAACATATGAGGAGAAAAAGTTGGCACTTTCCAGAATTAAGGAAACCACAGGAGGAGATGGAGCTAAAGATAATAGAAAAAGAATTACAGTATGAACGTTCAGTTCATTTGCACACACTTGGGCTTATTTACAGGAGAGCATGAAGACATTTTCATTCACTTTAAATATGAAGGGAGTCAATACTATTACATCAGATACATGATACATACAGAGAGTTTATAGAATGTAATTGAATACCACAGCTCTTAAAATAAGTCACAAAATATTGGATTCATCTTCAATAACATTATCCACTAATTGTTTTACCAATAATTTATTTCCCATACTATATCAATTTTGAAACAGTGTCAAGGTGTTTTTTTAAAATATATATGTATATTGAAGTCTTGCCTTCCTAAATCTAATATGCATGCAGCCTCAATAAATCATTCTGTAAACTAGCAGTTATTAGAACTGCTGAATGGAAACTTTGATAAAATAAAGCAGAGACTGTGGCCCCTGCTCTCCTATCTTTACCATCTAGATGAATCCTCCTCTCCACAGGAAGCTTCAGAATTCTTAATAATCAAAAACTCTCTTCTGGAATTTGCAGGAGAGTGGGTTACTCTGAGTGTCAAAGTGAACCTTAGGAGAATGCATATTCCCTACGATTAGTGAATTTCTCCTTCCCACAATTGGATTTCCTCAGAAATGCATGGCTCAGTAATTAGACTTGCAAATTAAGCCCATGGGCCGGGTAATCACAAGTACTTAAACGCAAGATCTGTGTCTTTAGGAAAATAACATGCTGTGAGAAAAATATGTCCGCCACCATTTCTTAGAGCCATCTGGAAAACACTGTGTTTTGATGAGTTTAAACTTACATGTGGAAACATCTGAGGATACACTTTAGATCTGCCACTCCTGAGCTGTGTTTATAGGAAGGTCTGTCTTAAATGTGGTCATCTGCTACATTTGTCATTTCTGCGCTAGACTGTTATAGTGCTACTATTCCACTTTCAACATCCTATGGAATCCTGGGGTTTGCAGTTTAGATAGCACTATAACTGTCTAGTGCGGAAATGGCTGTGGTGGTGGAACTGCAGCATTATCAGGTTCCCAGTCGTATGGAGTATAATAAACATGTGAAGAGGAATGCACTTATACTCTGCATGCAGTCCTTCCCTTGGCAACATTGGAAAGATGGGAATGGAGGAAACCTCAGCAGTGTTTGTGTGTGTCTCTGGTTCCTCCACCATGCAGAAACCCCTCTTTGACTGCATGGGCAGAGTAGGGCACTGAACAGGGAGGGGTGGGGAATAGGAGGATTTTAGAGTACCCAAGAGGAGCACCACTGCATCCTCCCATAGCCATTTTTTTAATTGTAGCCTTAAGTGCAATTTATATATCTGTCAGAAGCAAACAACATGCCTTCCCAAGACTGCACCACTTCAGTCATTAGGGTGGGTTTACCTTTGTGAATATTCCCCTCATAGAAAAGAATTATTGCTTATAGAAACCAGAGTATGTTAGGGAGAGAGCTGAGGTGAAACTGTCTTCCTGTAATACCATTTTTTAATGTTTTCAGGAACATTTTGGAACAGAGGGACAGCCTTCAAATATGCAGCTTGGTCTCATCATTTCCACCAGTCACAGTTTGGTGCAGGGCAAATGTTATTACTTGGTTCTCTATCTTCTTAAAGTCTGCTTCCTTATTGCTGACATTTTCTTTCTGTCTTACAGAGGAACTGACAGTCTCTGGTGAAGAGGCTCCCAGTAGACCGCTTTTTCCAACATAACGGCCATCTCCCAGTACTGGGCAATGGATCTTGATATTCAGCATCGCTATCAGAAACTGGATCCAACTCAAGATACTCTCCAAGAAGACCCATCGGGTTGTCCTTGCTTTTCAACCTGTCAAAGCGCTGTCATAGGCAACCTCACTTCAGACTGCCAAAGGAGAGGTCTGCTATATTTATAGGCGGGTCCCCTTAGGTCACTGTT
This sequence comes from Iguana delicatissima, assembly GCA_948472985.1. NCBI lineage: Eukaryota > Metazoa > Chordata > Lepidosauria > Squamata > Iguanidae > Iguana > Iguana delicatissima. Next base: position 997 of record CAOKZL010005022.1, on the reverse strand, counting down.
CAGTCCAGAGATAGGTGCAGCTTAAGACGGCCTTCCCTAAGCTGTGTCCCTCTAGATGTCTTAGATTAGCAGCTCTTAACATCCCTAACAAAAATGGGAATTCTAGGCCAGTATATTTGGATGGAGCCAGGCTGGAAAGGTTGTCCGGAGCTCCCTGATTAATGTGGTCCTAACTGTGTCTTCACTCTGTGTTGGATTATTCTGTTACTTGGGGTGGGGCAGGTTTACTGCTGTGAAGTATTTTGTGTGAGATCTGGAATCTGATACCCCAAGAACCTTAAAAGATGTTTTACATGTGACATGTAATGTTGTGGTAGATGGAATGAGATAGAATAATAGGTTATTTGTTGTGTGCCTTCAAGTCATTTCTGACTTATGGAGAACTTAAGGTGAATCTATTATGTTTTTTGTTTTGTTTTGGAAATTTGTTAATAAGGAGTAGAGTAGTGGAATGGTCAGAAAGCAGGTATGCTGGGTGTGTGCGTCATACACTTTGAAGTTCACTCATGAATTAACAAAATTCCCTGTGTGTTGTAAACTAGCACATTGCCAGCAGCTGGTGTCTTATTCTGTAAAATTCAGTGATCTGATATAAGGAAGAAAGTTAATTTAATGGGCTTCTTCTGTAATCACCAACATTCCTTATATCAGATCACTGAATTTTACAGAATAAGACACCAGCTGCTGGCAATGTGCTAGTTTACAACACACAGGGAATTTTGTTAATTCATGAGTGAACTTAAAGTGTATGACGCACACACCCAGCATACCTGCTTTCTGACCATTCCACTACTCTACTCCTTATTAACAAATCTTGCCAAAACAAAACAAAAAACATAATAGATTCACCTTAAGTTCTCCATAAGTCAGAAATGACTTGAAGGCACACAACAATAACCTATTATTCTATCTCATTCCATCTACCACAACATTACATGTCACATGTAAAACATCTCTAAGGCTTGGGGTAATCAGATTGCAGATCTCACACAAAGTA
>CAOKZL010005021.1:0-14209 GCA_948472985.1 Iguana delicatissima | reverse complement strand
AGCACTTGATCCTGAAAAGAAAGCAAGATTGTCACCTTTGCAGCTCCATGTGACCATGACAAGGAGTTTAGATACTTTTGTTTCTGGTTGTGAGCTTGCCATCCCATCTGTAACCTAAGCTAGTTTTACAAATTCATCTAGTAGAAATGTAAATTTAGAGAATAATTTATTTTCAGTAAAAATAAGCATGATTAACTGTAGATTAGGGATCACGCAATATGCTAAACTACAGCGATGCAATCACCTTGACAATATAGTCAATGCAAGGGACCCCTTCTGGGCCACAGTAAATATAATCTTATCAAAATAGCAAATAAATATTGCTTAACAACCAGGCAAAGCTCTGTCACAGATGAGAGCAGGGATCTAAAAATAACAGGACAGGCATTGATAAAAGGGTGACTTTTAAGTTCTTGGACTAAGCATAGCAGTTGCAGTAAGTTGAAGTTAAATACAATTAACAACAACAAAAAACAGGAATTGCTATGCTTAGCTAGTGCTGACAGCAGTTACATTCCAACAACATATGGGTTTTTACCCCAACTATCCTTTGTTCTTGCATTAGCTGGCATCCTCTTAGTCAAGCTTAGCTAGAGTAGGCTAATTGAATCAGTTATTGAATGGAATTGAATTACATGTCTCCAACCTGGGCTTCAGCGCCCTGAACCCTTGTGAAAGTGGAAAACCTGCAAAACAACCTCTCCCCCCCCATGATTCTTATTCCCTTCTGGACTCTACCTTTTGTGATCTCTGGGCCAGATGCAAGGGGATGGGAAGCACTTGAGAAGGAGAAGGAGAGTTCCTTGCCCTTCTGAGTTGCTGTCTGGGCCACAGGACGGAGGAACGGGGAAGGTGCCCCGCCTCTCCCCATCTCCTTGCCTCTGGCTCTGCAGATCTGCCGCCTTCTCTGAACCTAGAAAAATGCAAGGGAATGGGAGGAGGTGAGATGGGAGGGAAGGCACCGTCAGACTTGTGAATAATCAAATTTGCAAAGGCCAAACCTGTGAGGGAAGGGTGGTCTCACTTTCTCCTAGTCAGAACTAATATGGGATTAGTCCATTATGCTACAGTGCTATGTTATCTCATATCTAAAACATAGACATACTTCTTTTCATTAGCAACAGCTAGAGATCAAGTGATGGGTCTATCAATCACTAGGCACTGAAACATGGATCTTACTTCCCTTTTTCTTTCATTTGATAATTTCTTTGCTTTAGGCAGGCAATTTATGGACTACCAACCCCCACCAAACCCAACAGTCTTGTCCCACCTCATTCCACATGAGAAATTAGCTCAGTTGCCTTCCCAGGAGTCCCTCCAGAGAGTGGTGGATTGACTACAATCCTCTACATAACTCCCCAGGCCTTCCAGTGATGGTGATGTCACCAACCACGAGGTGTGGATGTGAGAGGAGGGCATGTGTGTGTGTATGACTCCTTCTGCAGCTGTCCAATCTACCTTCAGCATATACCACAAAAATGCCTCTTTCCTATTTAATACGGCAACATTCTTAAACACCCTAAAATTCTGTCAGCAGATTTCAGGAAAATAAAACTAAAAAGCTTTTTCACAAAACCAGTCTGGAAAAAATACAACAAATATTCACTTCTAAGTGTTTCATGCAATGTCCACTTTCTCTTATTTTGGCAATATTCACACATCTCACTAAAACGTGGCCAACATCAAACATAGCCTCTTGAAAATCGGATATATTCCATCTTTAAATCATCTGCAGAATGGAGAGAACATGAAATATCAGCAAAATTGTCTTAACATGAGGGGCTTTTTGATCACAACTAGCACTCTATGTCTCAGGCAAACAACAAACTGCTTGGTACAAGAAGGTGCATCACCAGACAACCATCCAAATTAAAACCCAGTCAGAGCAGACAGATCTAAATGAAAGTGTTCTGGTATATGGTAAACAAAGTCACAACTTTCCACATTTGCAGGGGTTCACTTTTGCAGATTTGATAATTATCTTACAATTGCTGTCACCTTGCTGCTTCCTTATGCCATTTTTAAATAGGGATTGTAAGCCTTGCTAAGTGAGAACGAAGCTTGTAGTTCTCTTAAAAAAGCAATGGAGGTGGCAGTAAGCCCCACCAGCCACCTACTTCTGCCTTGTGCCTTGATGCCCCAAAGGAATCCACGGTGGGTTGAATATGATGATACTTTTGTGTGTGTGTTAAATATCATTTGGGAGGGCCTAGAATTATTGACGATTTTTTCACTTTCATGGGAGTTGTGTGCCTCTAACCTAGCAAATGTGGAGAGATCAACCTGAATTCCCCTTGACCAACCATCTTCCTAAGGGAAAACACTCTGAGCATACCACTAAAGAACTCAACACATAAACTTGGAAATTGCTTGGTAATACTTTGAAAACCAGAGGCCTTCCCTGTCCTCACCTCTCTCCCAAATGCTTAGCATTTTTCTTCTGTTGTTGTGGTTCTTATAATTTGCAAATCAGTTTGGTACAGGGTGGGTACAAATGAAGTGAATAATAATATAATAAAGATCTCTCACTGAAGCGGTGTTTCAATACTGTTCTTGGCATAATGACAGCAATTTTAAACACTTCTAAGCTGTAGCCCCAGTTTGTAACGCGTTGGCATACCAACTTACTCATTTCAATTCTGCTACAGATAAGCAACAAAAGCATGAGTTTTCTTTTAGGTGCTTAAGAAACTCTCTCCCTACATTAAAAAAAAGATTCTAAAGAAAAGCTAATGAAACTGCACTGAGTGATAGGACTGTGTTACAAGTATTAAAGATATGAATTGCATTAACCCCAGGCTTCTCATCACTGCCCACTGGAAAGCACAATATATATGATGGAATCACACTCTCTAACTAACTATACATTCAGAGGCCATTAGGGTAAAGGCAATCCCAGGATTCTATAGTTTAATAAGCTCCTGCTGAAGAGATGCTGCCTCCTTCTCCACAAGTTGAGTATTACCAATTTAATATTAACTAATCCTTATCTCTATATAAGATAGCAAACAACATGAGCTTTTTGCAGCCAGCTTCTTTTTGTGTAGGCACAGAAAATATCATGAGATAATTTATTATTTTCACTAATAGTGCTTATTACTGTCACTTAAACTCCTTGACATGTTAAAGACCAGCAATACTCTTATTTTGTTAAAAAACAAATGAAATTGACCAAAACAGTGTAAAATAGCACACAAGGAACAAAGGCAACTATGTAAGCAGATATAGATGGGTCTCGCCAGGTTGGCCACACAAGCAAGAAAAAGCAAGTATGGTACCAATCTGTCTAACTACACCAAATTTTAGGTGTATAACATATGACCATTATCATAATGTCCCTACCAGAGTTTACTGTGTTGGCTAGAGAAATTAATAGGATCTGTACTCCACAAACTGACTCTTCCAAGCTGAGGTCTCAACTCCTAGCTTTATAACCCACAGAAAAAAACTATGTGACAGCATTTAACCACACGTGGCACTTTTGTTTCGCTGCACTAGGGGCAAAAGCCAAGAGCTCTGACGTGAGGCTGTGATTCCCAACACAGAAAGAACAGAACAATTTTCACAATTACTTTTAAAATGGACCTACAGTCACAACAGATAACATCCTATTCAGAAATAAAGTGGATTATTTTTTGTAAATAACTCTTTTTGGGGGTCAAATGCTGTATTCAATACATGTGTACTCAGGGGGACAACTGTTTTATCAAGTTGCTCCCCTAGGAAAGGGCAACCTCCATTGTCCCAAACATCAGAAATAAACAAAAGAAAACAATCCTACTCTTTTTGTCCCAAAAATACCTCTCATGCCAAGTGGTTGTGGGGAATTTTGTCAGGTTTTTGCTTTTCCTAGGTCATTTTAGGGCATGGAGGAGATATTTGTTTTACAGGCATGACCTGCAATATTTATTTTCAGGTCCTTTTTTCCTGTTACACACCTTTAGGAGGATATGAGAAAAAAAATATCAAAACTTTTCCCAATTTTTTGTGGCATAGGGTCAAAAAAAACAGGCTTTTGGGGGAAGATAGGAGAATAAAATGTACCTGAGGATTTATTTTTTCCTTGGTGTACACTTTAAAAAAATTTTTTCACTTTTATACTTAATAATTGTGTACAACAGGGATCTAAATAAAGGGGAAGAAAATCTTCCTACCTATTTTTTAAAAAATTTTTATTTACTAATCCAGCACCTGGTTCCCAGAGATAATAAAAAAAAAGACTGTCAGACAAACCATTACTAACAAATTCTACAAAGGACTAATCTTTTCACCAAACATCCTTTCACTTTAACAGTAAGGGACTTTATTAGCAAGCAATGATCAGTAGCATTCTCTTCTATTAGATTGTTCTTATAGGGTAGGGAGGGTTTGCATGTCAACCTACATGGTCCATGGCCAAGAGGCATAAGGATGTCCCACTCAAATTCCCGATAGAAGCAACAGGCTTCATGTCATTGTTGTGACCTGGATCATTGCCTTTAGAGTTTTGTTTGTATAAAAACAAACATGCAGGTTCAAATGATCTTAATAATGTCATATTTTTAAATTTCCCTAAAAACAATTTACACCAAGGACCTACTGTTTGGTAAGTCCATTAAAAACAACAAGACAACTTTATTATACTGATTCTGTGTTCCTGTAATTTTTCCCTTGAGTTTGTTATTGCTTTAAAATGAGAGTTCAACAACATTAGAAGATATTGTGACATTCCCATTTAACATCTGGAAAGCTTCTGCTTTTCAAGCTATTGCATCGATTTTAGCTTTCAAAATATAAGTTTTTATCCTGAAAATATTGATTTTTAAAAGATCATGCTAAAAAAAGAGAGATATTAGGCTGCATTTGAGAGGGGAACCCCTTCCAAATACCCAAAAGTCAAAGTGTATCAGATCAATTAACCCACAACTTCTTTTTCCCTTTAAAAAGTTTTACTGTCTAGGTACTGGCCATGTCACCATTAGATTAATTTTTTTAAAAAAAAATCAAATATCACATATCACATACGGGAAACAAAACTCTTAGAAATAAAGGAAAAGAAAAAAATTTAGAAGTCATTGATTTTTGAAACATTATTTGATTTTCTAATAGCTTTTTCAAAAATGAAAATTTCTAAAATTTAATAATGAAAATATCTGTAGTTTTAAAAAATTTTTTTCAACTGTTTCCCATTGTTATATTGTTTGTACACACCCTCAAGATTTTCAACAGGGCAAAACATAAAAAAATTTAATTAATAAATAGTCTTTTATTTTTAAAGCAACAAGTCAAAATGCTATAAATTGTCATGTTTGGCAGTACAAATCCTGACTATTTTACAAAGCATTATCTATAATATTTTTAATTTCTTCAGGTGAACATCCTCTTCCCCCGACAATGGATAAAGAAAACCCCATTTTTAAATTTTTATTAATATTTAGACAGTGCCTTTTTTTCAACAAAAGGTCTGCTAGTCCCTACACCCCCAAATTGATAAATTAAAAAAATTTTTTTTAATATATGGAAGATACCACTGATAATGAGTTTGAAAATATTATCCTTTGCCATTATCCTCATTTAATCACATTATGTTCAAGACCATTTGACTGTGATTTGTTTGTCCTTTTTACTCATCCACAGTTTTGTAGGCTTGGGAACTTTTAAAAAATCGTAATATTTCTTTGCTAGTAGTTCTGGGGTTCTTTCTCTCAACCTGTTTTAGTTTCCAACTGTGAATAAAATCTGACTTACTCTTAAGGGGGAAACATTTACTGCCATGAAACCACTGGCATTGGATAACATGGGGGAACGTGGCCTAAATCATGTTGAACAGGTTAAGTCACCGTCTATTTTCTAGAATATTTTTTTTGAAAAAAACATTTAAAGTAGAAAGATATAGCACGGAAAAACCCACACACTGAAACCTGAAATTCCATATAACATAGACATAGCTTCTACTTTTGGATCTGTAATACAGCAATTCAGAAAAACTGCACATACCAATATCTTTTACAAAACCTCCTACCAGCATTGAATGTGCTAGTACAGTTGTATTTTTTAAGCCAGGTACCACCACATCTTATAGACAAGAAAAAAACTAGAGCTGTACTGAGATTCATTATATAGAACAGGATGTAGTTCTGCTGCTGTCCAGATGTCAGACTGCAACTCCCAGGAACCCAGCCCCCCATAGGCAATGCTGAGTGCTGGGAATTCCAGTCAACAGTTTTTGGAAGGTTGCAATTCACACCCCCAACCCTTAACAGTTGCCTGCAAACTGATTTCCCCATTTGGCGGTTTAAACAAGCATCATTCTCTTTTTGCTTATCACAATAATATGTAGCCCCATTTCAAATCCCCGCCCCCCGAATGGACTTTATCTTTTCATCACTTGGGAAAGCATAAAACAATAAAAAATAAAGTATTTCCCCTAAATAGCCTGTTAAATAAAAGAAAAAAACAGTATACCAACTTTGCCCTTTCAAGTTTTTTAAAGGGCTTTAAAAAGTATGCCACAGCCTCCCCACCATTTTTACTCTAGTTTTCAACAATTTCAATACATTTAGTATAAAAAGACTACAATAAAATTACACCTATTTTTTCAAGGTTCCCTTCTTACACATATAGACATGTATAAAGCTAAATGCTTGAAACAAACAGATTTAATCTGACACTGCAGAAAGATGACAGTCCTTCAGTAACTATTAATTTGGAAATGATTTTGCGACATTTGCAGTATTTTGGTAGCTTTTCTAAAGAATTGAGAATCAGGGGCTCACAGCAGAGAATCATGTCCATTTCTTTTACATTCACTGACTATAGAATGCACACATTTGTATATAATCACTCATGTTGGATGTCAACTTAGCATACATTTATACAGTATTCAATCTCAAGTAGCTGCATGACACTGCAGAGGTTCTAGGTAAGGTAACATTTAAAAGATTTATCGTCTTCATATTGTCAGCACAAAGGACTTGCATAAAAAATATATCAATTTTGTGCAGTTACTGGTAGTATGATATGTTGATTAAGAGGAGGAGTAGGATCTCAGCATTGTCAACAAAGCCTACCTCACTGTATGTGTTTTTGAGATTATATTTGTATCAAGAACCTCTCCCAGGATGGAGTACTTTCACTACTTGTTATCCTTGAATACCCTTGGAGGGATGCCAATTTGATCACTTTGCTGTACAGGTTTTAAAACTGTTTGAATCATATGCAGCTAAGTCAACTCTCAACAATTCCGCTGTCTTTTTCTATTGCAGATTTTGGAGAAAAAGGAGAAGATAATTTTTTTTAAATAAAAATGTAGATTACACACAGACTTGTTTACTATTTTTTGCTTTTTTAAAAAAGATGACAAAAAAAATCAGGAGCAACAAATTTATTCTAATAAGATAGGTACATTTTCCAGAGAAAATGGCTACCCAGTTGATGTTTTTATGCATTAAACCAATTCGTACCAACACCTTGTATTAAGATCAGAGCTATGTCAAAATAAATGATTCTGGTTTGACTTTATAAAGTTTGTACTATACACTTGGGTTTCTCATACAAAACTTTCTTTTCTGGAACCTTTGGCTAAGGTACATCTTGTGGTCTTGACGTTTTGTGTATCTTGAAGCATGCTAACAAAACTGACTGGACACAACCAGACTCCACATCGCCCTTTATTCATGTACTTGATGTTACCTTGGCATTGTCAATATCTCACTTAATTGTATTGACTAGAAAATGCACATGATGCTACAACATCAAACGCATATTATGGTACATATGCTTTCAGGAAAGCACCACATGGCAAGCTTTTTTATTCTTACTAGAATCAGTGTGGGAACAACTCTAGATGCAATGAGCAATCATGAAAACATAAGCATGTGGGAAAGGCATATTTTCATAAAAATTCATAATTCATAATTGGGAAATGTTACATGAAAGAGTGATAGTCATGCTAACACAGCTATCTTCATCCTCCTTTCAAGAGTATTCCTAATACTGTCATATAAAAAATAAATCCATGGAGCTGCCACATTCCTCTCAGTTACACAGAATCTCCTGCATTTTTACACTTCCCCCAGGATCGTTACTTATATAACAAATGCTTTTTTGCTCAAATGTGTATTTCAAAGTAAATAGAGATGGACAGTCTGAGTTGTTTTCACAGAGACTGTCAGATTTCCTTCAGGACCCAGTTCATTCCATAACTTCACATATGATTGTGAGGGTTCGTCTTGTAAAATGTCTGTTTATACTTTTTGTGCATTTTACATGCATTTCTCTAGCATATGCATTTCTTCACAATTCTTTCCCGCTACAACAGCGCACTTTTCTTAAATACTGATATTTTTGTGCACTTTGACTAATATGTACATTCTTGTGCATTTTCCTCCAGGCACCACAAGTGCTTAGGTTTGGACACCCCTAGGCCATTGGTTGTAAACTCAATATCTCTTTTTTCAAAAAAATAAATACATTTCTTCTCACTTCTAAATTTGAAATATAACGATTTACAGCCCTGACATGCATGATTTCTATAATCCTTAAAAAAAAATCTTGATAAAATAACATGGAAAAATTTCTTTACAAGCCAATAGTTCCCAGAATTCTCTGGGTAGCATGGAGTAAGTAAGCAGTGTGGAGACTGGAGGTCTTTATAACATTCAGATTTGGTCTCAGAAATCCGACTTCTTCCTGCTTTTCTTATGGTTCTTAGGCAGGCTTCAGACCAAATAATGTGAAGGTAAATTCTGAGATATGGGTCGAGTAACAAAGTAGCTTATGTGGGATGTTAAAATTAACACACGGGCCAGACCACCCACCGCTCCTATGAAAAGGGAAAGGGTACCAGACACATGTAAGTGAATCGGGACAATGTATCCAGAATATTTCGGAGACTATAGGTCTATACGGCCGGTTTGAAGGAATGAAACAGAAGACATGTAACAATAGTTTTTTTCTGCTGTTATTTGTTCGTACACGCACTATATAAAATTTTGACTAGGCTAAAATTCATCTACATCAACCAACTTCATATTGGTTAAGTTAGAGCTTGTCCATTATGGGATTGCAGAACAGACAGACTGTTATAATTGCCAGGAGGAGGTCAAGGTGTGTTAGAGAACAATGATGCAATGAGAATTGGAGAAGTATGTTGATTTTGCTTGTCTTTTATTATTCATGTTAAAATTAAATAAAAATATTGCAAAAAAGTAGTTTATGTGGAAAAGGTGACTTACAGTTCGTTTACAATGGAAGCCCTGATGTTAAAATGACCCAGCTACAGCTGAATTGAGCAAATGGAGAATGCTATCTCGCTGGATTAGAGTCACGTGCCTTTCTTCAAGATTCCTCTGTACTGAAGGAATATTTGTAGTGAGGAAACTGTTTGAACACATAATATTGCAGGGGTGTAGTAATGTTGCCCTCCCCCTGGAAAAATAATTTTGCTCCCCATGAAAGTTTCCTCCAAATCCAAGTTAGCATTGTAGTAGATCATTCAAAAATACAGAGACAGGCATCCAAAGAAAAGGATAAGGCGTGCTACCGAACTTACTAAAACATTGCACAAACAAACTCCTGCGATCACCAGGCCTCTGTCTCAGCATGGGCTGGCTGGCAGGCTGGCCAGACACAGGTGCATGCATGCACGCACACACATACACACACACACAGCATATGCACTTTGTATCCTGCAGATTTCACCTTTGGTCCATCTATAGCTGTGTATGATAATTTATTTTACACTTTCTGATGGGGTAGACACACTGAGTATTTCAACAGAAAAACCCTATTTAGTCATCTTGACTTTTGCAAATAAAGAATTTGAAGGAATTTCAAGTGGATGGTTTTCAAATTTACAGAGAAAATAATGATTTACCATTACACTTTATTCAGATCATTACAGTGAGATGACACACAATATGTATTTACTTCCTAGTTACTGTTGTTTAAGTTCATATCACTGTTTTCACAGGAAATAAAACACTGGTTTTCTGTTCTTGCCATATCACTGCAGTTACAGATCTGCAAATCTTACTTGTCCATCACATTGTAGGTAAAGTCTGTTCCCATTTCTTCCCCATTTTGAGAGAATCTGCAACAAGGAAGCCTGCATAATACATGCCAGTCGTCTCTATGACTGTGTGTAAATATGTGCCTTTAAGTCACCTGTCAACTTATGACAACTCCATTAATTTCATAGGGTTTTCTTAGGCAAGGACTACTTAAAAATGTTTTTGCCAGTTCTTTCCTCTGAAATATAACCTATGGCACCTGGTATTCACTGGTGATCTCCCATCAACACATGCTACAACTGACCATGCTTAACTTTCAAGATTAAGATGGGATCTGTGCAGGTATCCTATATCACAGCAATGAAGCAAGAAATTTTCACTGAGGGGAGATACAAAATTTGGGGTTGGGGGGTAGAAGGATTTAAGCTTCATTCACTGTAAAAGAGGTTTCTGTGGGGAAAAAAATCATAGATGATGTTCAAAACCTGCATTTAGTGCGTGTTAATTAATATGCTGTGAAGCTACCAAAACAGAAAACCAGTGTTTTCTACGTGGAAAACAGTGATATAAACTAAACAACAGTAACTAGGAAGTACATATTGTGTGTCATCTCACTGTAATGATCTGAATAAAGTGTAATGAGCCATGATTTCTCTGTAAATTTGAAAACCATCCACTTGAAATTCCTTCAAATTCTTTATTTGCAAAAGTCAAGATGACTAAATATGGGTTTTTCTGTTGAAATACTCAGTGTGTCTACCCCATCAGAAAGTGTAAAATAAATTATCATACACAGCTATAGATGGACCAAAGGTGAATCTTGCAGGATACAAAGTGCATATGCTGTGTGTGTGTGTATGTGTGTGCGTGCATGCATGCACCTGTGTCTGGCCAGCCTGCCAGCCAGCCTTTATGCTGAGACAGGACCTAGTGAGATGGCAGGAGGGTTTTCTTGTGCAATGTTTTAATAATTCGTAGCATTGCGCCTTATCCTTTTCTTTGGATGCCTGCTCTGTATTTTTGAATGATCTACTACAATGCTAGAAACTTGGGAACTGGAGGAAACTTTCATGGGGAGCAAAATTCTTCCAGGGGAGGGCAACATTACTACACCCCTGCAATATTATGTGTTCAAACAGTTTCCTCACTACAAATATTCCTTCAGTACAAGAGGAATCTTGAAGAAAGGCACGTGACGACTCTGGTGCGGCGGTAATAACATTTGTCCCATTTTCCCTTCATTCAGCTGTAGCTGGGTCATTTTTAACATCAGGGCTTCCATTGTAACAAACTGTTAATTCACCTTTTCCACATAAACTACTTTTTTGCAAATATTTTTATTTAATTTTAACATGAATAATAAAGAGGCAAAAAGTCTAGTTAAAACAGACTATCCACTTTCATCTCAGTCATTCTTCTTCTAACACACCTTGACCTCCTCCTGGCAATTCCTAGTATAACTTTCTTTTAATCAGTGTGTCTCTTCTGCAATCCTATAGAACCACAAGCTCTAACTTAACCAATATGAAGTTGGTTTAATATAATAAATTTAGCCAAATTATTCTCTAGTTATGTATATACATGCATATATACAACAAATAACAAGAAAAAAATTATTGTTACATGTCTTCTGTTTTCATTCCTTCAAACCAGCTATCTCCATTTCCCAAATATTCTGGATACATTGTCCCATTCACTTACATGTTGAATCTACCTCCTTTAATTAAGCAAGTCAGTTTGTCCATCTGGCCCATATCTTTTAATTTTAACATCCCACATAAGCTACTTTGTTACTCAACCATATCTAGAATTTACCTTCACATTATTTGGTCTGAAGCCTGCCTGAGAATTGATAAGAAAAGCAGGAGGAGTAAAGGATACCAGACTAATTGTAATGTTATAAAGACCTCCAGTCTCCACACTGCTTCTTCTCCCATGCTACCCAGAGAATTCTGGAACTATTGGCTTATAAAGAAATTTTTCCATGTTCTTTTTATACAAGATTTTTTTTTAAGGATTATAGAAATCATGCATGTCAGGGCTGTAAATGGTTATATTTCAAATTTAGATAGAGAGAAGAATGTATTCTTTTTTGAAAAAAATATGAATTTAACCAATCACCTAGCTGAGTCATATCCAAACCTAGCACTTGCTGATGCTTGCTATTGGAGGAAAATGACACAAACAAAGAATGTAAGATATCAATAAAGTGCACAAAAATATCAGTATTTAAGAAAAGTGCACAAAAACTGTATTATATTGTGGGAAAGAATTGTGAAGAAATGCATATGCTAGAGAAATGCATGTAAAATGTGCACAAAAAGTATAAACAAGACATTTTACAACAAACCCTCACAATCATATGTGGAAAAATATGGAATGAACTGGGTCTCTAGAGAAATCTGACAGTCTCTGTGAAAATGAGCTTGTCAGATCTGTCCATCTCTATTTACTTTGAAATACCTTCACAGTTACAAAAAGCATTTGTTAGAGCAACGTACTGGGGGAAGTGCAAGAAAATTAGGAATCTGCTAATTAGAGGAATCTCACCTTCATGGATTTATTTTTTATATGACAGTCTTAGGAATACTTACTCCGAAAGGAGGATGAAGATAGCTGTATCACATAACTAGCTTCTTCATATGGCAACATTTCCCATATTCCTGAATTATGAAACTTTATGAAAGTACTCCCTCTTCCACATGCTTATGTTTTCATGATTGCTGATTGCATCTAGAGTTGTTCCCACACTGATTCTAGTAAGAATAAAAAAGCTTGCCATGTGGTGCTTCCTGAAAGCATATCTGCATAATATGCGTTTGATGTATCATCATGTGGATTCACATGGATGGAATTCATTGAGTGATATTAAAATGCCAAGGTAACATCAACTGCATGAATAAAGGGCGATGTGGACTTCTGTTGTGTCCAGTCAGTTTTGTTAGCATGCTTCAAGATACACAAAACGTCAACCACATATGTTCCCCTTTGGCCAAAGGTTCCAGAAAGAAACTTTGTATGAGAAACCCAAGTGTCTCATACAAACTTTATAAGTCTAAACCAGAATGATTTATTTTGACATAGCTCTGATATCTAATACAAGGTGTTCATTGCATTGGTTAATGCATAAAACATGGACTGGGTAGCCATTTTCTCTGGAAAATGCACCCAACCCATTAAATAAATTTGTTGCTCCTGATTTTTTTTGTCATCTTTTTAAAAAAGCAAAAAATAGTAAACAAGTCTGTGTGTAATCTACATTTTTATTTAAAAAAAAGTATCTTCTCCTTTACTCCAAAAATACTCCCAATAGAAAGTACAGCAATTGTAGAAGTAACTTAGCTGCATATGATTAAAAACATTTTTGAAAACCTGCTACAGCAAAGTGATCAAATTGGCTGATATCTGCTCCAAGGGTATTCAAGGATAACAAGTAGTGAAAGTACTCCATCCTGAGAAAGCACAGTCTTGATACAAAATATAATCTAAAACACATACAGTGAGGTAGGCTTTATTCATAATGCTCAAGATGTTCCTACTCCTGTCTTAATCAACATCATACTACCAGTAATGTAGAATACACAAAATTGGATAGTATTTTTCTTAGTGCAAGTCCTTTGTGCTACTACAATATGGAAGACAATAAATGTTTTAAATGTTACCTTACCTAGATGTATTTCTAAACCTGTGCAGTGTATGAATGCATTACTTCTGTATGAATACCTGTATAAATGTATGCTAGGTCGCAGTCCAACATGAGTGATTATATACAATGTGTGCATATCTATACATATATTATCACACATAGTCTCTAGAGGTCAGTAGAATGTAAGGAATGGACATCATTCTCTGCTGTGGGGCCCATATCCTAATTGAAACATCTTAGAAAAGCTAAAATATGCTGCAAATGAGCAAAATCATTTCCAAATTAATAGTTACTGAAGGACTGTCATCTTTGTCATGTTGCAGATTAAATCTGTTTGTTTCAAGCATTAGCTTTATACATGTCTATATGTGTAAGAAGAACCTTGAAAAAAATAAGTAGTAATTTTATTGTAGTCTATTATACTAAATGTCATTGGAAACCTGTTGAATGACTAGAGTAATTAAAAATGGTGGGGGGAGGCTGTGGCATACTTTTTAAAGTCCTTAGAAAACTTGAAAGGGCAGTTAGGAAACATTGGTATACTGCTTTTTCTTTTATTTAACAGGCTAAT
>CAOKZL010005020.1:0-14336 GCA_948472985.1 Iguana delicatissima | reverse complement strand
TTTTCAAGGCTCTTAGCTAATAAAAAAATGTCTGACTTTGATAGTATTTTTAATCTCAGTTGCTTTTGGTTTATGTTAAAAGGCTGAGTTTCATATAGGCTTATAACTTTCTCCTCTCCCCTCACTTTCAATTTTTTTTTTTTTTTGTTCCTTCTGGGCTTTCTGGGGGAGGTGATGGTTTTGTTTTGGACTCAGTGCTGGAAAAAGAGAGGGAGAGAGGGACAAATGACACAGCCTTGGCTTTCTATTATGTGAAATGGAAGCAAAAGAGGATCATGATAGAAGATTAAATATTAATACTATTCTATGTCTGCCTTAGGAGGCCCATCTGGCTCTTTGCTGGTGAAAACATTTTGATGTAGCAGTGGAAATCTGTAATGCAATCCCAGAAGAAAAGACAAAGAAACCTAGGCAAGAAAGATTGTGCAAGGCTGATCTTGCAGTATGAGGAGCTGCAACGAAGTGAGCACTGCACCTCAGATAGCCACAAGAATGACCTCTGTATCTCGGCCTCCAAACCCTAATTAATTATTATGATTAATTTGGCAGGTGGTCTTATCTTGGCTATCACTCCCCCCCCATCCCTCACTTTAGCTGGGATTAAATTGATTCTGGGAGGAAAGAGATGGCAGTTGCTCAGTGATGATGGTGCTAAAATTGCTAAAGTACTGCTAGTGCTCAGCAGGGATAACATCCGTGCTATAATTAGATACTCTCACCGCTTTCTTCTTGAACTAAAGAGATATTAGACACAGGGCAGGCATGCCTGATCATCCAGGTCAAGAGGAAGATTTTGTAAAATGGGGGGGGAATCACCTGAGCAATATGTCAGTAGCTCTGTTATCAAATAGACAGGCTCGTTGTCTTGTCTTGCTTGTTGTTGTTATGACCTTTTGAGCTATAAGCTACTGTGACTAGGCTGTGTGCTTGGGGCCAGGCTAGTAAAATTGGTTCTTGTTACTTCTGCTGGCTTAACTGTAAAACTATTCTAGGAGTATTCTCTTTGTTTTTATTAAAGCATTCCTGTTTACCTTTATTTAAGCATATATATTCATCTTTTCAGGCAAAGAGCCTGACAGAGAGGTTTATAGCACAAAATTGTATAGGTGTATCTTAAAACAGTATCATAAAAAAGGTTAAATAGAAATGATTTATAAATTATTTTTAACTCCAGGAAGATACAGTCAAGTCTTAGAAGTAATTAAAATGTGTTAAAGGTAAACAAACCTGAAGCATAAACTAGGGGCAAACTAATAACAAGCTGTCAAAGATAGAAAAATTATCAGATACATTAAGCATGAGATAGCAGCATTACACACATGCTGATCATATATTATACAGTTTAAAAATATGCCAGCTTAGACCAGCAACAGTCTTTTAGCTTCAGGCCATTATCAACAATTAAGCTCTTTAGTTAATTTATTTGAAGTGAATTTTCAATGGAGTCCAAAAGGGGACTCAAAAGATAGGTAGGGAATAGTCTATATATAGGGGCACCACTGTGCAAAGTACCTGTCATTTTTCCTACTAGGTCTTTAGTGACAGTTCTGATCTACTTGTAGCGGCCTGGTGAGAATTACATAAGGGTAGATAACAAATCAAATTGAAACAGCATCCAGTGCAGCTGCCATCAAAATGTAGAAGGAACCAAAGCAGAACAGAAAACATGAGAAATGAACATCAGATAAGATTAAAGTCAGCAAAATGGGAGAAAGAAAGGAAAGTGTATGCAAGCACACCTTGGTGTCACAGCACAATGCTGTGAGCAAATAAACTATTGCATAAATGTTAGTTTGGTCATTTTGTAGACAACAGGCAGAATATCTAGTACCATATTGTGATAATATCCTAGCAATATGGAAAATCTCTGTGTTGGTGCCCCAGTCTCAATTTTATTTTGTTGAAGGCAGGTGACAGTGCAGGATCTCCGCTTCACCTCCTGAACTCCTGTTTGAGCTCAAATTTTCAGTTTTTGAATTCTTGTTACTGTTAGAGACACAAACGTACACGAAGATCTTGTGCTTGTGTCTTGTCTTTGAAAATTTTGGGGTCTCACTCTCTTATGAGGGATCTGGAGAAATGCTGTGGCAGGGGTGGGACATGTGCGTCTTCAGAGATGTGGGACTGCGTGTCCCAGTGGCCCTAGCCCTACAATAATGAAGAACTGGGAGCTGCAATCAACAACACCGGCCAGGGCTATTATTCACACCCCTGTACTAGGGGCCTGCAGGATCTATTTGGTTTCTTTGCATTCCCAGCCTGCAACCATACATAATTGTGGCAGAAGGAAACCTGTGTGTACAAACTCCACATGCTTTCCTGAGGCCACATTTCCTTGGAAACAAACTTGTCTTCACTGTCAGCACACTCTTGAGAGTATTCCTCCCAGGATTATTTATTGCACATCTTGTCTTGTGTTTTAGGAAGAAAAGATCAGCTGGATTTTTTTTCTGATGGTCTCTTTTCACAAACACTCCATTTCACTTAACTGCCTGTAATTGGAGACTGTAATTTGCCTGTTTATTCTAAACTAGTTCTTACACCCCACTACCCTACTACCTATTTATTAAAGAACTAACAGTGAGTAATAGCTTACAGTGGGAGAAACAGAGTCAGGAGCAGTTTATGGAGCCGAATTGAAGTCAGCCCTTTATGAACGACAATACTCAAATACTGCCTCCATTTTATATAAGGTAGCTGCACTGGGTCCTAAATTAGGATACTGAAGCAATAATACAAGGTGGGGGATATAGGATAATATAATTTTGCAAAGCTAACACACGGTATAGGGAATGTCAAATACAGTGAGAGCCAACCTGGTGTAATTGTTTGAGTGATGCTCAGGACTCTGGAAGACCAGGGTTCAGTTTTCTGTTTTAGTCAGGGGAAACCCAGTGAATGGGTAAAGCCTACATTCTCAGCCTTAAAGTCAGGCTGTTGCAAACTTCTGAATAAAAATCTCATCAAGAATACTCTATGCTAGAGGTTATTATAGGCTGGCGTTGAAAAAGCATGTAATGCGGACAAATACAGTACAGATGGATTTACCTTGTGGAGCAAATAGAAACTTGGGGTGGGGGCATTGTAATCAAGAAATTGTGCAGGGAAGCATTAGTCTTTTATCCCAGCATTTTAATCCCAGTCCAAATTGGGGAAATCTACATGCATTACTACAAACTAAAAATATCACTGCTCTATACACATGCAAATACAATACTGTAATATAAATTAAGTCAAACACAGATTGGTTTTGGCCCATATATTGGAATACTTGGGATGCATTCTGGTTTGTAGCTCTTATAGGACCAGTGTGTATGTTTTCAAATTATGAAGGCAAGAACTGCGAAATGGCTTCTGTCACTGCAGTACTCTTGGGCTCTGAAGTCTTGTGATCTCGCGCTGTTCATGGCTATGACACTGAGTTATTCCACATATCTAACAAGTCACTATCTCACAGTCCCCTCCCTTTCTGTCCCCCAGCCTTTTTATTATCTTTTCCCCTTTGTGTATATTGAGATTATAAATTCTTTGGAGTAAAGTAAACTTGCTTTCAGCTGATGTATGCATAGTGCAATGTAAAATAAAGCCATTAATTATGTATTTTGAGTGTGTAACTCTCAGCCATTTGGGTTTAACAAATCACTGCACTTTAGAATAGAGGCAAAGCTCTGCTTGCTTCTGAGGGATTATCCTGCCATTGCTGAGGAATATAGGGTAGCTGTATGAATAAAACATCTTGCAAGCCCACAGCTTGGCCTTGCAGACTTGTCGGGTACTTTTCCTTTGGCAAGTCGCTTATCTACATTGTTTGTAACACAAGAGCATTGCAGCCAGGACTATGGTGTGACTTTTTTCACTTCCAAACCATATAGGGCCCTTTTCACAGGAAATCTTGGTGCCTGGGGATCGCGCGACAACGTCGAGAGGCTCTGCGTCCCCGCCGCTCTGCAGTGCCTGCCGGCTGGCAGGCAACATAAGGACATCCACCCCTTCTTTGCACAGCTTGGATTTTCCCAGGCTGCGCTGGTACAAGCGCCGTGGAGGTTCTACGGTATGGTACAATGCACGATTGTGCACCATTTTCGGCTAACAAGCTCAAAATGAAGGTCCGGGTTGCCGCCTGCCAGCCCCGGCAGCATTGCGTCATTTGCCGAGGCTGGACGGCTCCTCGACGTCAACGTTCCAGAGGCCTTTTCGCATGCCATGAGAAAAAGGCCTCAGAAATTGGGATGTGATTTGGAGATTGTATGAATATAACACAAACTTAGGATATTTTTCTTAATCTTTGCCATAAACAATTTCCTCTCGTAGCAACATAGCAAATATGATTTCCACATGGCATCAGTACACATTAGGCTAACTCACATACAGAAAGGGCCTTCTCTGTGGCAGCACCCCATGGCCTTTGAGAACTTGTTCGGGGTCCTTTTCTGACTTCACTTTATCTCCTGGCTAATTTTCGTATTCAGACTGGCCTACTGAGCTGGTGAATGTATTTCAACTATGTATTTAAGTCTTTTACTCCAAGTCTGTGGTTAGTTCTCAAAGCCCTTCAAATCTCAAGTCAAGTCTCAAGTACTTCAAGACAAGTTCTAAGTCTGCAGCTGAACTCTACTCAGATAAATTTCTGGATACAGTTGAGAGTCAGCTTTCAAGAAATTCAAGAAGTTGGCCCTCCACTTTTCTGAAGTTGCAGATGGCAAAACTGCAATGTGGAGGGCCAAAACTTGGACTTAATCGTTAAAACTGACTTTATTCAACTCTGTCCAGAAATTCTGGAAAATAGGTTGAGGTATAAAGTTGGCTCCCAGACTTGAGACTTAACTTGAAAGTATATTGGAAGACTCTGAGACTTGACCTCAGATTTGAAGGTAGAGACTTGAGACTTGACTTCAGACTTGGAGTAAAAGACTTAAATACATCATGAAGATACATTCACCAGCTCAAGAGGCCACATCTGCTGAATACAAAATTTAGCCAGGAGATAGAAAGTGAAGTCAGAAAGAAAAAAATGCCAAACAAGTTCTCAAAGGCACATGGTGCTGCCACAGAGAAGGCCCTTTCCTGTATGTCGTCTAGCTACACATGAAATGGCAACTTCATTCACATGCCTAGCCTGCATGCCTCACCAGAAATGTGTACTGAGTGCCATGTGTGGAAATCAAGTCCCATGTTGCTACAAGAGAGGAATACTTATGGCAAAAGGTAAGAAAAAAAATATCCTAAGTTGCCTGTCTATCTGCATACAATCTCCAAATCACATCCCAACTTCTAAGGCCCTTTTCTCATGGCATGCGAAAAGGCCTCTGGGAGCGCTGCCGCAATTGCGAGGAGCCGTCCACATGACGTCCTCGCAATCGCGCAATGCTGCCGGGGCTGGGGAGGCCCATCTGCGTACCACTCCATTTTCAGCTTGTAGCCGAAAATGGTGCACAATCGTGCATTGCTCCAGGGCCCCGTGTGTGCTTACCGTGCGTACAGAACCTCCAGAGCCACGGCGCTTGCACTTCCTGCCCCAGCGCAGCCTGGAAAATCCCCAAGCTGTGCTGCAGAAGAAAGAGGTGGAGTCCTTATGTTGCCTGCCAGCCGGCAGGCACCAACTGCAGAGCCAAGCAGCGGGGACGCAGAAGCCTCTCGCAAGAGGCTGCTCCGCATTGACCCCCGCACCCCAGCACCAAGAAAAGGTTAGTTGTGAAAGGGCCTATATCAGGTTTGGAAGTGAAAAAAGTACACACCCCATAGCCTTCCTGGCTGCAATGCTCTTGTGTACAAACAACATCAAGAGGTGGTCTAATAGTCTAACTTGCCCCAAAGAGAATTTTCAAGTGTGCAAGGCCAACTATGAGCTTGCAAGATGCTTTATTCATCACTACCCTATTATTCCTCACAATGGGCAGGATTAATCCTCAGAACAAGCAGAGCTTTGCCTCTATTCTAGTGGCAGCCATTTGTTAAACCCAATGCGCTAGAGTACACAGCTGCAAAATACATAATTTCTAATTAATGGCTTGTTACATTGCACTATGCATACATCAGCTGAAAGCAGCCCTTACTCCAGAAAGAATTTATAATCTCATATACACAGAGAAGGGGAGGAGACATAAAAAGGCTGGGGAGCAGAAAGGGAGGGATATTGAGATAAGTGACTTGTTCAATATGCTGGAATAACTCAGTGTCATAGCCATGAACAGCACAGAAGAATATCACAAGACTTCAGACCCCGGTTACTGTAGTGTGAGAGAAGTAATTGCCAGACTATATCTTTATTATTTAAAACATACACACTGACTATATAAGAGTCTAACCAGAGACGCATCCAGTCTTCCAATATATGGGCCAAAACAGATCTGTTGACTTAATCTTCCATATGGACAAGTATATATTGTATGTGTATAGACAGTGATATTTTTGAGTTTTAGTAATGCATGTCATCTCCCATTTGGACTGGGATTAAAATGCTGGGATGGAGTAGAACTTAATACTTTCCCACTACAGCAATTTCTTATTACAATGCCCCCACCCCAAGTTTCTATTTGTCCCACAAGAGGAAAAGGTGAATCCATCTGTACTGTATTTACATTTGTTGTTGGCATTACATGCTTTCAACCCAGCCTATAGGTCCTTTAGCATAGAGTATTCTTGTATATCATTCAAGAGTTTGCAACAGCCTAACTTTAAGGCTGAGAAAGTGTGGCTTGCCCAAGATCACGACTGGGTTTCCCTGAGAGAGATTTGAACCCTGGTCTTCCAGAGTCCTAGACATCACTCAAACCACTACACCAGGTTGGCTCTCACTGTATTTGACATTCCCTCATCTACTGGGAGAGGTAAATTTTGTGTTGTAGCTTTGCAATCTGTTGATGGAAGTCAATTTCTGTATCTATTTTATATCCCCCACCTTTGTATTATTGCTTCAGTCTAATTTAGGAGCCCATGCAGCTACCTTTATCTAAAAGTTAGGCAAATCCTTGTTTGCTACTGATTCCATAAAGGGCTAAACTCATTGGCTCATAATCTCTCTTCAACCCACTCTGTTTTCTCCCACTGCTGAGCTATTTCTCCACTGTTCAGTTCTTTAATGAATGGGTAGATAGGGTAGTGGGGTGTAAGAACTCATTTTCGTAAACACACCATTCATCTACGTACAGGGCAGATTTAGTGAATGGATGTGGAGTGTTTGTGAAAAGAGACCATCAGAAAAAAATCCCACTGATTCTTTCTTTCCAAAACACAGACAATGTGCAATGATGAAGATCCTGGGAGGAATACTCTCAAAGTGTGCTCTGACATGAAGCACTCAACAAGTTGTTTCCAGAAATGTGGCCCTCAACAGAGAAAACATGTCAATTTGTACACACAGGTTTTCCTTCTGCAGCGTATCTATGGTTGCAGGCTGGGAATGCAAAAAAGTCGGGATAGCGTCCTGCAGCCCCTAGTACAGGGGTGTGAATCATGGCCCTCCACATATTGTAGAATTGCAGCTCCCAGCATTCGACATTATTGGCTGTGGCTAGGGCCACTGGGACACGCAGTCCCACATCTCTGAAGACGCACATGTCCCACCCCTGCACAGCATTTCTGAGATCCCTTCATGAGAGAAAACAAGATGCAACCCCCAAAAATTTTACGACAGACACAAGCACAGATCTTCCGTGTCACAGTATGTCTCTAACAGTAACAAAGATTGCAAACTGGAAAAATTGGACCAACAGCAGATTTGGGTTCACAGAGGGAGAAAGGAGGATGCCTAGCTGGCCTGGCCTCCCCTTCAACAAATAAAATTGAGACTCACTATTAAGTACAGAATTTCCATATCTCCATATCACAATATGGTACTAATACTGCCTGTTGTTAAATGACGAAATGAATATTTATGTCAATCATTATTTTGCTCACAGCACTGTGTTGTGTTGTTGTCTGCTTGCATGCCTTTTCCTTTCTTTCTCCATTTTGCTGACTTTATCTTTATCCTATGTTTATTATGCTTTGTCTCTGCTTTGGTTCCTTCTACATTTTGATGGCAGCTGCACTGGATGTCTCAATTTGATTTGTTATCTACCCTTCTGGTAACTCTGACCAGGCCGTTAGATTGGGTAACAGAGGAACTTGTCACTGAGTACTCCTAACCTAAGTGGGCAAAAATGACAGGGTCTTTTCAGTGATGCCCCTATCTGTGTAGACCTCCCTACCTACTTTCAGCTCCCTTTTTAAACTGCATTAAGTTGGCTTCCAATAGATTTCATTCTAACCAGCTTTTAATTGTTGATAATGGCCTGAACTTTTAAAAACTTGTTGCTGGTCTAGACTAGCATATTTTTAAACTGTCTGATCCTCTGGATTGGCATGTATGTAATGCTGCTATCTCATGCTTAATGTATCTCATAATTTTTACTATAATTTTAAATTATGTTTAGCAGCTTGTTAATGCCTTCCGTTCTTTAGTTTTTATGCTTCAGGTTTGTTTTTATTGCAGTATTTTGCAGTTTTGTTACATTTTGGCATACTCTGCTTTTAGTACCACTGTATCTTCCTGGAAGTTAAAAATAATTTATAATCATTTCTATAACATTTATGATACTGTTTTAAGATACACCTATACCAATTTTTGTGCTATAAACCTCTCTGTGCAGGCTCCTCTGCCTGAAAAGATGAATATATATGCTTAAGGGTCAGACAGGAATGCTTTAATAAAAACAAAGAAATACTCCTGAGAAAGGTTCAGAAGTCAAGCTGATAGAAGAACAAACCAAGAAACATTTTTACTAAGTGCGCCTAAGCACACCTATCACAGTCACTTATAGCTCAAGGTTATAAGAAGACAACAACAACAACAACATATCCTTATTTGATAACAAGAAAGAAGGCTCCTACATATTTGTCCCAGTCATGATTCCCCCCCCCCATTTACAAAATCTTCCATACCTCTTAACCTGGATCATCAGGCATGCCTGCCCTTGTGTCTTATATTCTCTTTAGTCCAAGAACAAGCGGTGCATTCTTCTACTGAGAACGGATGTTATACCTGCTGAGCACTAGCAGTACTTAACAATTTTTAGCACCAGTGCATCACTAACGCTTTGCCATTCTTTTTCCTCCCCAGAATCAATTTAATCCCCACTAAAGTGAGGGATGGGGGGGGGGAGTGATGACCATGATAAAATAAAAAGCCTGTCCAATTAATCATAATAATTAATTAGGGTTTGGAGGCCATTCAGAAGAGGTCATTCTTGTGGCTCCTTCTATGTGCCAAGGTCAATGAGGTCAGTGCTCCAGCTTTGGTTCACTCCCACTGCAAGATCACCTTGCACAATCTTTTCTCTGCCTCCTTGTCTTCTTCTGGGATCATACAGTAGAGATTTCCACTGCTGTACATCAAAATGTTTTCCACCAAGGAGCTACCATGGTGGATTCCTAAAGGCAGCATCAATAGTATTAAATATTTGGAATTTTTTACCATGTATATCTTTCTTTTCCTTCCATTTCACATAATGAGAGGCCAGGCTATGTCATCTCTGCTTCTCTCCCTCTCTTTTTCCAGCACTGAGCTACTGCAAAAACAAACAAAACCACTCCCCCCCCAAAAAACCCCAGAAGGAACAAAAAAAAAAAATTGAAAGGGTGGGAGGGAAGAAGAGTTATAAGCCTATGGAAACTTGGTTATCCTTTGACATTAAAGCCAAAAGCAACTAATTCAAATACTATCAAAGTCAGACGTTTTATTAGCTCAGCCTTGGAAAACTTTGGCTGGGGGTGGAGGAGCAGTAATATCCCATGACCAGCTGTAGCCATCCCCTGTTCATACATCACCTGCAGATGGGAGGAGAGAGGGAAAAATGGTTGGAATGAAGATGTCATTGTGCTATAAGATGTAGTTGTTCTCATACAGTTAAATTCATAGTTTGGTTGTGGACGGAGGAGATATAATCTCCAGCTTTAGGGTTTAAACTAATTATTTGGCAGTATTAAGGATGAAACTATTATGGGTAGTATTATTCACAGATGCTCTCTGTATCTAGTTCTTAGCCACCACCTGGGGACACAATGTTTATCAGAAGCCAGGCTTGGTGCCTCTGTGA
Organism: Iguana delicatissima; assembly: GCA_948472985.1. NCBI lineage: Eukaryota > Metazoa > Chordata > Lepidosauria > Squamata > Iguanidae > Iguana > Iguana delicatissima. The sequence goes on along the minus strand of CAOKZL010005020.1, from coordinate 4,260 downwards.
TGCCTCTGTCCTGAAGAAATTTCTTCTGAGTCTTGAACTCCAGCCAGCTACTACCTCTAGCAGCCCATTTCATCTTAAGTTTGCAATCTGATCATTCCCATCACTGTTCCCATACACTATTACCCTCGCTTTGCCACAGTCAAATATCCAAAAACTTTCATCAAAAGCTGCATAGGTTTCTTTATCTTAAGAGTATTTGTGCTCAGCAACCTAAGTATGGCAAGTCATGACAACACATGACCAGTTCTGGAAAAGGAGTGGATGGAAAGGCCCATACAGACATACCATTTTCCCTCCAGATGGGCCCCCCCCCCATACACACACACAAAAATGGGTTGGGTATGCAAAACTGACAGTCAGTTTTTGCAATCATGAGAATTTTTAGAGATATGTCTTCAGTGTAGAGAAAAAATGTCATACTAGAAACCATTTACAACAGGTGCCACTGCATCTAAGAACACTGTGAAGTACAGTTACCACTTATTTCCCTTGTCTCTCACCCTTCCACCGTATTCCCAAGGAGACCCTCTTGCTAAGGTACTCTCACTTCACATTACACATCATTAACGGGCAATGGCTTATTATAAGGGCCATCATAATTCAAAGCTGATTTGACAGTAGTTAACAACAACACTGACCACTAGAAACAAGAGAGATTTATACAGGCCTCTGAGAGACTGGGGTTCAGTCTCACTCAGCCACACAGAAACCCACTGGGGTGATCTCTGCTCAAGTAATGTGCTGGAGTACTTACTTGGTGCAGGAAGGAATAAAGCTGCATAGGATTATTCTTTTTTCTTTAATTTCTATTTGGAACCATACCAAGTGCCCTTTCACACCACTCAATTATAGCATTATGATTCCATTTTAAAGTTGGGCATTGGTTTTCTATCCTATGGAATTCTGGGAATTGCAATTTAGGGAGAGTTATTTAGAATTTGAGTGAGAGAGCTCCAATAGCTCACCAAACCACAATTGATCTTAACTGCATCTAAATGGAACCATAGTGCTATAACTCTGTGGGTGCAAAGAAGCTTCCTACCAAAGCGGGGTGGGGGGTAACATCTTTTAAATGGTTTACAATCCCCTGAACTGTTTCTGGACTTTTCAAGGTGAGATGGTAGCCTGTGCAGTCCTCAGAGTGTCTGAGGTGACAAAATTGCCCCCTGCATCCACCACAGATGCCTATCCCTGGTTTAAGTGACAAAAATTAAACGAAGGCTGAATTCACAGTGACGTGAATGCTAAAAGGGTGGGTTGGATCCAGCTGATGCTTAGCAGAGTTCTACAACACTGGAAGAGTATGGCAAATTGTTACCATCCCACCACCCTCAGACCCCTACATCTGCTGAAAAAGCTATTCTACAGGATCAGTGGACTGCACATGATAGCACAAGGGAGGAGAAGGAAGAATCACAGGTTTCAACGGATCCATTTTCTCCATCAAGAAGCTTCCACCAGGATCTAGAGCCCTTCCATAGACAGAGGAGCAGATCTGGGTCCAGTCCAACATAACCAGCTAACAAATCTCGCCATGCTTGTTCCCCTTTCATGCTGTGCCACCTAAAGTCCTAACATTCACCTCAGGACTGTTGTACCTCTAGAAAACCAGAGGTGGTGCTACAATAAGATATGAATGTAACCCTCCAGGGTCACATCATCCATTAAAGTTTCATCATAACTAATCAGAGAGAATGATGGATGGAAACTGGAACATCTCAGGAGCAGTATCATCAACTGGCAAACCCTTATGGAGATGAACTGAAACTGGAAAAGACTCATAAATCAGGTCTGCACACTAAAAGTCCAGTTATGCATTATGTGATAGATCCGGAATTGGTTCTGCTGACAGCTGTGATTTAAACTGCTTCTCTTTAATACAGTCATGTGAGGCTCGGAATTTGATCACAACAATATGGAACCAGGAGGGAATGTTTAACTCCTCCCATGCTTCTGCCCCTACACATAGATTTGAAGTTGATGATTGATTCTCAGGGAGCATGGAGGAACTGAACTGCCAGCCTGCATTACTGCATCATCAATAACAGATGCAGTGGATGGGATAAAGAAAGTGTGTGCATGTGCATGCATGTGCACATGGTCTCTTTCACACTACAAATGTTCCAAGGGATCTCTGGTACTACTTTAAATGTAACAACTCCATCTGTATAGAATGGGGGTTTGTAGTTGGGTAGGCACCAGAATTCTCTGGAATGAGTTTAAGTGCTTATAAATCAACCTAACCCCAAGTTATACAGGACAGAATCATGGTAGTTAAAGTGTCATCAAAGTGCTAGAATTGTGTGGGTATGTATGAAATTTATTTTCTCAACCTCATTAGCCAGGGAAAAAAAAGGGACACATAAAAAGCAGATCAGTTAAACACTGCTGTCTAGTAACTGGAATGAGAAGTTGACAGGGGGTGAAAGAATGGGCACTGCCTGAATCTCCATTAGCCCACGTGATCCCTGTGCTTGACACAAGGGAAGGAAATGCTCCTCCATGCCCAGCATGGTCAGTCATTTAGGGCTGGGTTTCATCTCCCCGTTGTACTTCCACATTGGGCACTGAGCTGTCCTTGGCACTCAGTAAACTGGAAGGTAACTGGGGGAGGGAGTATATAGATGTCCTGCTTTCTAGCTGTAGAGGGAATGGTTTCATTTCCACTAGCATAGCCAGCTCAGAAACTGACAAAATTCACTTGCTTTGAATTCCTCATCCTCAATGGTAACCAGGCAAGAATTAAAGATGAGACTATTATAGCCTTGCCTAATTTAATTAATCCATATTTTAATTAGCACTAAACTGCTCTTATTTTTGCAGTAAAATGCCACTTAATTTAAAGAATATGACAGAATTATGGTGTTAACACCAGTTTTTAAAGGCAGGGCTTTCTGGTCACTATGAGTTCTGCAACATGGATAGTAAATTTCACAGTGTATACCATTATATCCAACATGGTATAGTGGTCTGAGCACCTGGATCATGACTCTGGAGATCAGGATTCTAATCTCCATTCAGTCATGGAAACCCACTGGGTAACTGGACAAGTCACACTCTCTCAGTCCTTAGAGAAGAGCAAAAGCAAAACTTCACTGAACAAATCTTGCCAAAGAAAACCCTGTGAGAGAGGCGGGTTAGCGTTGCTGTAAAGTCGAAACAACAAATGGGCATTCATGCTGAAATGAATACGCATTTACTGCTACATACATATTTTATTTTTAAAAAATATATTTTAAAGATCACATGGATTATGCCTCAGAGGTGCCATACGTCAGAAAGACCTGAAGTTGCTTGTCATCTTATGGGTGACCCACTATTTTCAGAGTTTTCTAGTTAGAGAATACTCCACAAATGGTTTAACTTCTCTTAAATGTAGCCTATAGCAGTTGGTATCCTGCAAATCACAGGATTCCACAAGATGCAAAAACAGCTGTTAAAATGGATTTTTTGGTGCTATAATTGTATAAAGTTAAAGAGTCCCCAGAAACAGCACCATTCAGCAGGATGGACAAATATCTTTCCTCCAGCAATACGTAATCTTACCAAGCCACATAAACATTACCATTTGAGCTATTCCTCACCACCGAGTAAACAACAACCTTCAAAGAATAACTGGAGGCGGCTCACACACATGACGAATGTGTGTTTCCAAAGGCTAGATGTCCCAAGTTAATCAGAGGGGTTGCAGGGAATAGTGAACAGAGCACCAAGGGTTTGTGGGCAACCAAGAACTGCCCTCTAGTAACTGATACTGTTAAGGGCTCCACTCTGCCCTGGAGTGTATTCAGGCATGTGGGCACAGGTTCAACTGAAGTGGAAGGGGACAGGGTTTTCTTTTAGATTCTGAGCCTTCCTCTGGAGTGCCTGTATCACTACAAGTCACAAGTATATTATACTTTTATGCCAGCGAGATCATGAAGAGAAGTAAAATGAAAATAGTGCTTCACTTCTCCTTCTATACATCCCTGCATAGCACAGGAAGCAGAGCTCTAAGTTCTAGCACATAACACCTTGATCCTAATCCTATCACCCGCAATAGATATCAAAAAGCGTTTGGGGCTTGAGCAGCTCATTTACCTCACTACCACCACTCCTAATGTACACATTAGGATTTGGAACATCCTGAAAGCTCAGGCTGCTGTTGTTGTCAGAATATTTTCCTTCTTTTTAGTCAATCAATGAATAATTTTTGTATACTTGGTTTTGGAGCCAAAATCTAGTAAAACTGCACCCTTTAACACCTATAGGTCTTACCAT
>CAOKZL010005019.1:0-14336 GCA_948472985.1 Iguana delicatissima | reverse complement strand
GTCACTGACTGATGACACCCACAGCTCCCCCTGCATCTTTTAACAAGGTATGAAAGTTTCTACATTGTTTTTAAAAGTTTTGCCTTTTTTTAAAAAGAGTATTTTTGTGTTTTTTTTAGAGTATTTTGTGACTGTGGCATTGATCCAAAGAACTGGACAGATCTGTATGCCCAAGAGGGTCCCTTTCAACAAGAGCTTCCCCCCTCTCCTGGTACTCATCTTTTCAAAGTGAGAGGGTAATATAACTTAACAACCTCACAGTTCTATGTGTCTCAAGGAAGCATCTCACTAGTGCAAACAGCAGAAGGTGATTATCTATGAATTATAAAGAGTGCAGCAGCAAAGAGAGGCAGAGTGAACCCATTCTTCTTCTACTGTGATAGTGGGGAAGATCTGATGCTGGAATTTGCATTGAGAGGAACTCTCTAGTTGTGGTGCCAAACACATGATTTGCTTACAATCAATCTCTATAGAGCAGTCTGGCCCATTATATAATCTATTAAAGCCTATTTGCAATTTGAGAATATCCTTACAAAGCCCTTTCACTCAAATAGAGAGCCTGCAAAATCACTCTGAAAAAGCAATTTGTTGCGGGCCACATTTCTAAGACAGATCCAGTGGTATAGTGGTTTGAAATTTGGATGACTCTGGACACCAGGGTTTGAATTGCAAATGGGACAAAAACCAACTGGCTGACCTTGGGCCATGTTACACTCAGAAGCAAGGAAAGGCAGTTCCTCTTTCTGAAAAAACAAATCTTGTCAAGAAAACTCCATGATAGATTTGTCTTGTTGCTGTGTGTCTTCAAGTCATTCTGACTTACTGTGTCCTCAAGGTGAATGTATCACAGATATTTTCCAGGAATTGAGAGTGTGTGATGCACCCAAGGTTACCCATGGGTTTCCACAGCCTAGTGGAGAATCAAGCCCTAGTCTCCAGGGCTGTAGTCCAAGACCAAACCACACCATGCTGGTTCAGGTTCATCTTTAGGGCACAATAAGTCAGAAACAACTTGAAGGCACACAGCAACACAATACTTCCAAGGTCTCCAAAAAGCTACTCATATTTTAAAGTAATCCTTTATCTTCTGATTTTTAAAATAGAACTGAAAATAGTTATAGCCAGATTATAATGACTTTACTCTGGGCTGGCACTATTTGCACCAACAGAACTCAAAATCTCCTCTCAATACAGCTCCCATCATGAGGCAAAGGAGTGGATCCTGCACACAGACTATGTGCACACACAACCAAAAAGGAATGAAATGCTTTCATGGAAGGATAGGAACAAAGTCAGTCAGCAGATGATGAAACACACACCCACCAGGATCAGATCAGGAGGAGATGCTACTGTCAATCACCAGCAGCCCCAAACACACACCACAATACTTTGCCACCAGCCATTTTAATATTTATAGCAGCATCAGTTTGTTTACCTTGCTGCCCAACTGTTGATTTAATTATTATATATATCCAATTTATTTAATATCAATTTAATTCATGATCAGATCTTGACATAGGGCTAATGGGTATTCAAATCATCATCAATTTAATGTTATTAATGGTTGATGGAATCAATACCTTCCTTATCATGTTCACTACACACACGCAGATGATGTTACCATGACTTTTTCCTTATCATCAATGGCAGCACCAATGAAAATAAATTAATGATGGAGAGTGAATATGTTGTTGTTATAACATGAGGATTATAATGTAACACAGTTGTATTTCTTTACTGGAGAAAGGAATTAATTGCAAAGAATGAATAAACAGAATATCTAATTATCAAATAACCAAATAACGAATTACTTCCAAGCTCTGTAATCACACACGGTGTGCAAACCCACAGATGGACCATCAATGAGATGTGTTTCACGGTTTCTCTGTGATGAAATTATTGGCTATGATTTCCCCTAAACCACTGTACCTAATGTGTGCCTATACATTCCCCATATACCTCATCTATATGAAGCAAAGTACTCATGTGGAGCATCCTATTCATTTCTTTGAAAACACTTAAATAGTTATTATTTTTGCCAGTTTACCTTGTATCAATGGCCTTTCAATTTCATTTATCAGCATAAACACACAGCTCCACCTCACTCCAAAAGCCATTTCAAATAATAAATTGAATCAGCATTAAAAATATATCACTATCACAGTTCATTAAGAAGCATTTTCATAAGGATATAACATGCACCACCTCCTTGATGAGCAGGTAGTATAATATGAAGGATTTTGCCATGTTGAATAAATATGAACAAAAAATAGGCATAGCAACTGTTAAATTTTTTTTCAGACAGGATACCTGGCCACCACAACCGTGTGGTGGTGGGTGCTAATTTGTTTTTATTTTTTTATCTGACCAGGGTGGAGTACAGGCACCAGCACTGACCAATCCCAGAGCCACCACAGCCCACCAGTCATGTTAATTTTCAAATGCTGCCTGTTGCCATCATCTGAATAAAATTTCAACTCCCCCACTGCTTCTGTGTAGCAATCAAGCCACCAAGCCACCCACGTCCACCACCAGGGTCAATTCAACAAATACCCAAGAGGAGAAGCATAAACAAAGCTGATCCCATATCAATTGTTTTTCATTATCTGAGCATTAGATTGTTAACCACACACACACACACACTCTCAATGCTTCAGACCAAGGTGGGATTTGTTTGGAAGTATTAGGAGAGATTTATTTATTTATGTTGCTTTTAATTATTTATTTTAGTTTAAAAAATTTCAATACCCCCATCTATTTATTATAATTAAAATGTGTATGTTACATAATATTCAAAACCAACCAACTTAACCTTCATTTCCAAAAAACCATCTGATTAAACAAAGCCATGAAAATAAATACACCCAACACACACACCTTTACATAAAGTAATTTTATACATTAACCACCCAACTTTAACCTTATAGGCAATTAATAACAAGTATTGGAGCATTTAACCAAGGTTTAATGCATCAAGATGTTGAGCAGACCCATAACCATGTTGCAGTGTCAAGTTATTTAGTTCATATACATTAATAAATCCATCAAAGGAAATATTATTTTCAAAAAATTTATTAAGACCATTATATTAGTTTATTTTTTAATATTAGTCATCATAATTGTTTTGTGGATTATACTTTTCTTTAAATCCAGTTAGTTTAGTTTCAATTAAATACTAAAATACATGCAATATCTGAGTATTTATTAGCTATAAAAATGTTCAAACATCTGTTTGTCTCTACATAATCAACACAGCCAAATACATTGTTTAAAATGCTTCACTCACAGTCACACCCCCCCCATGGGGGCCAACAAGCAGCACCACCTGCCCCATCACTGTCAAGTCACAACCCCCACCCCATCGGATTTTCAGGTTCAAGTTTTTTTACAGTCCACTATCTGAGCTGCTCAATCCCATCACAGCCAAAATCTGAACCAACAGGTCCTTCTCCACAGCACCCACCAAAATCAATTACCTTGTAGCCATCATGGCTTATCATTGCTCAGAACCATCACTGTCAGGACCAGCCACCACCACAAAATTGAATTGGCTAGGCCATTTAACAGGAGCACCATAACCATCTGTTCCATCACACAACATACACAAATAATATGTTGTAGGTCAGGGATTCGGGAATTGAATCTCTCTCAGTGTTTTTCATCACAGGAACTTCACAATTGCACAATCCTTGGCCAGAACCAATCACAGCTGCAGTCTACCAATGTTTAGAGGTCAACAGTTGAGATATGTGGGGAGGCAACCATATGAGGCTGCAGTTAGCTTCCTAAGAAATCATGAAGGGATGTACCACCCACTGTATCTTCTGGGGGGGGGATTGTCCCATGGGGAGCCGAAAAACAGCCCTGGGGGCAAATGCAGTTTGCTGGCTCAATCTCTCCCACCCCATACTGGGTGAATGAACTTGTTAGAGGTGGACAGTGGAAGCATTTTAAACAAACTATAGTTGCCTGCAATGTCTTAACTCAGGAAGCTATGGTTTTTTGAAACTATAGTGTCAAGACAAACCAGAATCTGAAACTAGGTTTTTAGCTTCTCATAGATACTTTCCAGGTACTTATCTGCCATATCTTCTTTTCAGGGAAACTTTAGACTATTCATGTAAACTGGACCTCACCTTAAATTGTGTAAAAAGGGAGAAATTTATTGCATAAATGCACCAAACAATTTTGTAATTGGTTGCATTGTACAGAATTTGATTCATGCATGGTTTTCGTGATTTTTTTTCTTGAACGCATGCACTTCGACATGCAACTTGTTGATATACTGCTGTATCAACTGATTAACTCTGACACTGAAAGCACTGGTTATGAAAGACATTAGAAGCCTTAGTATCACATAAATTCTACATTGAGGATATCATTCTGCTCATCTTTGCTTATTTAATTCCAATTCTGTGATCACATTATAAGGTTAAAAGTGATCCTGTAGTGTTATACAAGATTCTTCCTATTTAGGCCACTATGGTGTCTAGGTATTCTGTATTCTTCATATCACGTTTGTTGCTTCATCTAAATAGTTCTTGGGGAATGAAAGGTGAAGAGTGCTGGCTAGGTTTTTGAATATTACATATTTCTGGTTTTTCCCCGCCTCCTTTTTCCATTACAGTAAAAAAAAAATCAGTGTGAGAATGAAAATTGTATTTTACAAGTTCAAAATATTGCAACATTGCAAAGGATTGGGAACATTAATTAAAATTTATACATAGCTTCCCAAAACAGGACCATGCCCTTCTCCTAACTCTGAAAAAGTCCTTTAATGAGTAAAAATTTTAGGATGGAATTTGCCTGTCAAGTTTTTAAAAATACCAAAACCTTTAACTTTCATTTCAAATGCAATTTAGAATGCTAGAATCCAGATGAAAGCAATGAACTGGTGTTATAAAGGTTTTTCTGTCTATCTTTCTCCTCTTTGTGTTAGCATGGCAAGTATGGCCACTGTGTTCCCAAAAGAACGCGAAGCACCTGTGGTGGATGGAACATGGGGTGCCTGGAGTCCCTTTGGAGTTTGCTCACGAACGTGTGGTGGGGGAATTAAAAATGCTGTTCGAGAATGCAACAGGCCAGAGTAAGTACAAAAGTGCTGACATAAGTACATTGGCTGTCCTGGCCTAATAAGCCATTATATGAATACGTGGTGTACTAGTTGATATATAGCATATTTGCTGCTCCAGCTGCATGCAGATTAAACAAATTGAGAAAGCATAGGCAACTTGAAAGACACGTACACACACACACACACACACACACACACACACACACACAGTTTTGTGTGAAGACTGCACCCCAGAGTTATGGCTAAGTGCTCAAAAAAAAAAAGCATGCTTTTAGCCCAAGTTTGGGCTTATGAATCCTGGTTTGTTTTTATGCATTTTACCATACAGCTAGTTTCAGACATGACAGGAGGAAATTCTTTCCTGTTTGTTTACCTGTTCACATGAAGGAGGAAGTGCTTGCTCCTTCCTGGTGTGTTTATCATTTCACATGAAGAAATGCTTCTTCATGCTCATCAACTCTGATGTCACTGGACTATCTTTTTCTTTTTTTAAGTGTTCAGTTCAGTTTATTTGCTTCATTTTGACTTATTTTATTTTTTCCATTTCAATGGCTTTTAAAGAGAATTGGGGGAAGTTTTTGGTACTAGTTTCTACTGTTTGGTAGGTGCAATGGAAATTTCACTGAAGGGCAGTTCAGCAATTCTACAGTCAGTTGGCAAAATGACTATATTGTAAGTGTTTTCAAAGAAATGAATAGGATGCTCCACATGAGTACTTTGCTTCATATAGATGAGGTATATGGGGAATGTATAGGCACACATTAGGTACAGTGGTTTAGGGGAAATCATAGCCAATTGCAGCTTTTCATCACAGAGAAACAGTGAAACACATACTCCATTGATGGTCCATCTGTGGGTTTGCACACCGTGTGTGATTACAGAGCTTGGAGTAATTTGTTATTTGGTTATTTGATAATTAGATATTCTGTTATTCATTCTTGCAATTCTATTCCTTTCTCCAGTAAAGAAATACAACTGTGTTACATTATGGCTAGTATTAACAACAGCTAACATTACACTTTTCCCCATATAACTAATTTTTTGCTTACGTTTACAATTGCAGGGTTGCAGTCCCATTCAGTGGTAAAAGAAAGAGTCTATAGTTTAATTGCCGTTCATGCTGTGCCTTATATTCTGTTGTGGACATTGAGGCAACATTGAGATTGTCAGGAGAAGAGTGTATTTCATACCACAGTCCAGCAGCTCATAGCATTTAGACTGGGTTGATTGATTTAAATCTTTCCATCCTACCCTATACATCCAACTCTCAGAGTGGCATGCATGTAAAATCCATATTAACCGATTGAAACAATACTGAACCATAAAAATAATTCAAATATGCTTAATACATATTAAACAAATAGACAAGTTAAGAACAGGTTAAGAAGGTTGAAACAATTTAAAATCATGTCTATAAATATTTCGGAATTAATCAGTTGGGCTCCAGAAGCATTAGTGAATATACTTGTTTTCTACTTGGCACTCAGATAAACCCACCATTGGCACTAGTTGAGCCTCCAAGGGGACAGCATTCCACAGTTGGGGTGTTACAGCTAAGAGGTCCCAGTACTGACTAGCAGCTACCCATTGCCTTATCCTCCATGGTAAAGCATTTCATTCCTTTCTAAAAGCTGTATCTTGTGGCAGCAGATAATTTATCTATGCACTGTACTGCCAAGGCAACCCAACTTCTTTGCACTCCCAAGTCAGTCAAAGAGCTATAGCTGCTTGTCCAAAGGAGGATTCTTTTTTAAAAAAACTATTTTATTAACTAAAATAATTTTAGCAATTAAAATAGTTGCAGCCAGAGTAAAGTCATTATAATCTGGCTATAACTATTTTAGTTACTGTTGAAAAATCAGAAGATAAAGGATTACTTTAAAAATATCAGTAGCTTTTTGGAGACCTTGGAAGTATTGTGTTGCTGTGTGCCTTCAAGTTGTTTCTGACTTATTGTGCCCTAAAGATGAACCTGAACCAGCATGGTGTGGTTTGAGTATTGGACTACAGCCCTGGAGACTAGGGCTTGATTCTCCACTAGGCTGTGGAAACCCACTGGGTAACCTTGGGTGCATCACACACTCTCAATTCCTGGAAAATTCTGTGATACATTCACCTTGAGGACACCGTAAGTCAGACATGACTTGAAGACACACAGCAACAAGACAAATCTATCATGGAGTTTTCTTGACAAGATTTGTTCAGAAGGGGTTTGCCTTTGCCTTCCTCTGAGTGTGAGAGAATGTGATTTGCCCAGTGCTTAGCCAGTTGGTTTTTGTGGCCAAGTTGCAATTCAAACCCTGGTGTCCAGAGTCATCCAAAACTCAAACCACTATACCACACTGGATCTGTCTTAGAAATGTAGCAGCAACAAATTGCTTTTTCAGAGTGATTTTGCAGGCTCTCTCTGAGTGAAAGGGCTTTGTAAGGATATTCTCAAATTGCAAATAGGCTTAAATCAGTATGTGATCTGGGCCAGACTGCTCTATAGAGATTGATTGTAAGCAAATCATGTGTTTGGCACCAACTAGAGAGTTCCTCTCAATGCAAATTCCAGCATCAGATCTTCCCCACTATCACAGTAGAAGAAGAATGGGTTCACTCTGCTCTTCTTTGCTGCTGCACTCTTTATAATTCATAGATAATCACCTTCTGCTGTTTGCACTAGTGAGATGCTTCCTTGAGACACATAGAACTGTGAGGTTGTTAAGTTATATTACCCTCTCACTTTGAAAAGATGAGTACCAGGAGAGGGGAGCTTCTTGTTGAAAGGGACCCTCTTGGGCATACAGGATTATTTGTCAGTTCTTTGGATCAATGCCACAGTCACAAAATACTCTTAAAAAAAACACAAAAATACTCTTTAAAAAAAGGCAAAACTTTTAAAAACAATGTAGAAACTTTGATACCTTGTTAAAAGATGCAGGGGGGAATTGTTAAATGAGGGCATCAGTCAGTGACTGACTTCTTTGCCAGATTGTCGGAAGAGTAGACATCAGCACTGACCCAGTAAGCTCTGGGGAAGATGAGGTCACTAAGACTGCAGTTTCTCCAACAATGGTAAGATGTTTTCCACATGTTCAGCAGGGAACTAAAGCTTCAGTGACTGACTCCAGAACAGCTATCTGGTTGATGTCGTAAGTTGAAGATTATAGTGAATATGTCTTGCCATAGGATAAACAGAAATTGTGTGTTGCCTGAAGAAAAACTAAGAGTTTTCTGTGCTGTTCATTTAGTTGTTGGTTTAAAGGGGTGTGGGAATCAAGTGGCCATATGGAAGTTATGGCACCTCAAGTCCTAGCAGTCCTAGCCAGGATGGCCAGTGATGAGGGACTCTGAGGACTACAGTCTAATGCCATGTGAAGAGCCACAGAATTCCTGCTCCAATCTGTATTGACCTACAAGATGTGAGAGCTAGTATTGTCATATTTATTTATGTCTAGCCCATTGAAGCATGCAATTGCAATAAGTTTTTGATGGCATTTCTTCTCCCTCTGCCACATTGCTTTTTGCTGGCTGAAACATCATGGGGAGATTTTACAGTTTCTGTGTTGTGTAGTGAATTTATTGTTTAGAGTTCCCTTTACTGGATGAAAAAGAAAGCCATTAATAATATTCTACAAACTATTATTTTTAGTGTGCTTTCTCTCTGATTCATGAAGAAAAGCTACATGTGCCTGTCCATAGACTCACATGGTAAAATCATCTCAAAGATAATAAAAACTGAGTAGCAATACGTAATCTGAACCAAGTAAGTCAGACATAACCATTGTCTTAAGATTTAATCCCCTTGCCATCATGCAAACAGAGAAAGGTGGGGTCTTATCCTGCAATGATGGAATGGAATATGCCCCTTGGGACCAGACCACTGGTGATTTCAGCCCAAGAAATAATGGAATGGCCTCAGTTATTCATGCCCGTGTTTCTCCCTGAGGCATGTAGCTTTAGCCATAGGTCAAGGATGGGCTAAGTACAGTCTGAGAGGAACAGAACACATTCCAGCCTTGAAGAGCTGCTCTCACCCCATTCTCAAAAGCCTCTTGATCTCTTCTCTTTAAAAAAAGCCATGATTCTGAAGTCAACATCTGTCCTTACCCAGCCAATCCCCAGCAAGCATGAAGCTACACAACTATACTACCCCCTCCACCGCTAGAATTCTCCACCTCTTTTGTATCCTACGCAAAATTGTGGCCAGAAGTGATCAACACTTCTGGCTGCAATGTTGGTCATGATACAGCCAAAAAGTTATGGGGGAAGCTGCTGCTTTCTGGGAGCGGGAGGATTACCCTCACCATTGCCTTGTAGATAGTTTACATGCATGAGATATGATCTGGAGTTTAAACTCCTTTGTATCATTGTCTGCTTATCCTTTAAAGTTAGCCACTGCAGACCCAGAGATCTGTCTGTTGGTCTGTTCACCCATCTATATCTGCCATCAATGTACATGACACAGGTAATATGTTTTTGGCCTGCTAAATAACTGGTTGTCATTTTGCTTCCAGTCACAGCTCATGCAAATCTTTTCCCTCTCTATATGGTCATCTATGAGAAGCCTGCATAAAACAATAATCTGGTTCTGATCTCCAAGTGCTAAAGAGGTGAGTTTTCAAGCCATGAATACTTGTAATAAGGAATATCAGGGCCCTTCTCATTCATTCTATCAAATCTCATCAGCATTTCCCTGGAGGAGCATGGACAGCATGCTAAACTGTTCCATCTGAAGTCCTTAATTATTGCCTGATGATTATATGGGGCTTGCTTTACTTAGGGCAGTTCCCAAATTCGCTCTCCTTCCCAGGTGTGACACCTTCCTCTGGTTTCAGAACATCCCAGCTGCATTACTGGTCTAACCATTCAGCTCTCCCTGCACCCAACTTGTGGATGGGAGGTTTATGTTCACTTTAAATTTTTATCTTATACTACCAGCTTATTAACACTTACCAAGTTTATATATCCTCATTTATTATTATGCAGAGCCTCCACAGTGATAATATTGTCTCTGCTTCTTCAGCCTTGAAGAAGGAGAATGTCATTTGAAGATCTGTAAAAGCAACTTTGACTGCACTTTGCAATCATTGCACAGATCCATCAGTGAAGGGTGGGGCAAAACATTTTCATTGCAAAAGTGCACTGTAGGTAATTGCAGGTTTGTACCACCAGGTATCATTTCTGACTTTGAGCCAAACATTTCTAGCATCTCAGTCAGGTAATGAGGAGCACCCCTGTTCATGTCAGTGAACAACTGGATTACCACTGGCTCTAAATCATCCACTCTACAGGAGAGATGAGAGTCTTTCACAAGGCTGCAGAGCTTGAGCAATTCAGGGCCACTGCTGGAGTGGCTTGGCACCAGAGCATTGAGGAGGGAATGGATCACAACCTCTGACACTGGATGTTACCTGCAGGCTTATTGGAAACCAGAAGCAGGAGAATAGAGCAGAACTTCAGTGGGGGAATTTATTTTCACTCAGGAGGAGACTTCTTAGGTTCAGCCCTATCCTCTGCAGCAGCTTAACCCATTGCTCTGTCTGTCTGACAGAACAAGCCTGCCCTCCTCACAGCACATGTCCTGGTGCTGTGAACACCAACATGGCCATCATGCTCCCCTGGAGCTTCCTCTTGAGGAGACCACACATCCCAGCTCCTCAGTCAGCCCCACAGGGCACGGCTTCCAGGCCTCTCACCATTTGGTCGCCTTCCTCTGACTTGCTCCAGCTTGACCAGGTCCTTCTTGAATTGGGTGCCCAGAACTGGACACAGTATTCAAGATGATGAGATGCACAACACAGAATGAACACACTCCCCACATTCACACCACACACACACAGTGAAATTGCATTTGCTCTGCTGCCTCACTGCCACTCATGATCCCAGCTGTGGCTTTATGAAGAGCTCCTAGATCCCTTTCAACATGCATCAATCAGGTGATGTCCCCATCCTATATTTCTGTATTCCATTTTTTCTACCTAAGTGTAGGACCTTAACAATTCTCTCTGTTGAATTTCATTTTGTTAGCCTTGGCCCAGCTCTCCAATCTGTCCAGGTCATTTTTGAGTTTCTCAAATCCTGTCCTCTGGCGTATTAGCAACCCCTCCCAATTTGTGTTCATCTGCAAATTTGATGAGCATGCCCTCTATTCCTTCATCCAAGTCATTGATAAAAATATTGAACACCACTGGCTCAGGACAGACCCGTGGTAATCCCCGCTAGTCACTTCTCTCCAGGATGAAAGCAGCCATTGTGATCACTCTTTGGGTTCGGCTCGGTTAACGAATTCACTAATTTATCACACCAACGCACAGCCTGTCAGCTGACATTTTACCAGCTTCATTGCAGATGTTATGGGAACTTTGTCAAACGCCTTACTGAAAATCCAGATATGCTACATCCACAGCATTCCCTTCATCTATCAAGCTAGTAACTCTATCATAAAAAGAAATAAGATTAGTCTGGCATGACTTATTTTTGAGAAATCCATGTTGACTTGCGATTACCATCGCTTTCTAAGTGGTTAACTTATGCGGAATGATCTGCTCCAGGATCTTTCCGGGTACTGATGTCAGGCTGGACTGGGTGTATAATTATTTGGGCCCTCTTTTTTTCCCTTCTTGAAGATGGGGACAACATTTGCTCTCTTCCAGTCTGCTGTAATCTTCCCCCTGTCCTCCAACATTTCTCAAAGATTATAGCAAGCGGTTCATATGAGGTCTTTGCCTAACACAGCCAATCAGTACCAAGTCTTCTCCACCTGACACAGACAAACAAACGACCTTTGAGTTTCAGATATTAGTAGTATAAGCTGGCTTTCCCTTTCCAAAAGTGCAGCATGAGTCATCACCTCCCCCATTTTCTCCCTCCTGCAGCCCCGAGCCTTCCAACTTACAAGTGCTTACTTCCATATAAGTAGGGAACTATATATTCAACAATTTTGAATAAAGGGGAGAGGAGTAGTCCCCACTATTTTTAAAACAAAATGTAGTATGTTTTTAAGTCACCAAGTATGAACTTTGGGCAGTGTATAAACTGAAAAGATAAAGATCAAAGTAGTAATCAAATAAATCAGATAAAACCAAGCTAAAACCAGAAAGATGTAACCAATAACAACAAACAAATTAATTTAATATAGCAGAGCAAAACCAGAAGTAGAAGAGTTACCAAGAGGAGCTAGTTACCAGAAGACAGTGAGAAATTTAGCATTAAATAAAACAGGTTATTACTTGGGGAGATTAAATGTTTACCTTTTATGGGATGGAGTATGCCACATGTCCAGTTGTTGGGTGCTGAGAGCCTGTAATGCAGTCCCATCTCAGCCACCTCCACCACCACTTCTGTTACACACACAACAGGGAGAAGGAGAGAGTTATTTCAGACACAGACACAGGAACCACTTACAAAAAAGGGTGGCAGATGTTGTGTTTTCCTGCTGTCACATTTCAGTAAGCAGAAATCAGGATGTGAAGATTTGCTTAGCAAGGAGATACAGCAGCGAAGAGAACCTTGCACTTAGTGGGTCTCAAATCCACAAGCAGAAGCTTGAGCCACGTCCAGGGTTGCACCAGGGCTCAAAATCACTAGGCATCTTCCAAGACATATTCCCACTTACAGCTTCTTGCCATGCTCTTCCCATTAAAGGCTCAAAGAGGGAATATTAACCTTTCCATGTTTAGTCTTCTTCCTCTCCCTCTGGGAGCTGGTACGGATGACCGGTATTATGCAGAGGGAGAGAGAAGGCAGGAACCAGAGTGGTCAGAACAATGGTGAGAGGAACTGGGCAGTGCAAATTCCACCACAACCCCTAAAAAACTGGGCTCCCACCAGAAATGCAAAGTACCTGAAAAAGAATTAATTTTAATACTGATGTAGCTATATCCAACAGGAAGTGCTGTGAGGAGTAGAGTTACAGCAGGAAGGGCTGTTTTAAGATGAACCTACACATCAGCATTCCTAAATTCAGTGGGATTCCTCACTCACGTTGAAGGAAAGCAGCCAAAGAAGAGAGAGAGAATACAGTTCCTTTCCTTCCAGGGGACACATCCTTTCCACCGACATGACCATGTTATCCTACCTGTGGGGCAAAACACTGAAAAAGAAGCCTGACCCTTAACACTATAAGGTTAATGCAGACATGGCTCATGGAGATCCTTTCAGTTTATTGTGACTGATGCAAACACCACACAGGTGCACGCCACCTCAGCCTCTGCCTGAGGCAGGAGGCCAAAGAACATGTGAGAAAGCTTACTTGAGCTGAACAGGTGCAGACCACCACAGCTCCAGGACTGGTGAGAATGCCAACCAGCAATATCCATGGGGACAGAGGATGTTGCTATTGCTGAGGGACCCACCACCTCCAGAGGGACAGAGGGAGGATGGACCTTAAATGAGCCCCATGATGAGCCTTGTACCAGTGACTTTAGCAGAACAGACCTCCTGTGACACCCACAAAAGGGTGAAGGCTGCTGCTAAAGTGGTTGCTAAGCAACCCATCTTCCTGTTGTCATGACTGTGTTGAGTTATTTATTGGACATCCACACCATCACAGCTCTCCAACGTGGCATTGCCGGCGTTGTGCTTGGCTGAATTTTCTTAGAGGCGAAATGCACACCACTCCAAAAGAAAAAAAGTCTGAAGACTACAGCTCTGCATACCGTTCTGCCCACACACTTTTTAAGGCAGTCAGCTCCTCTCCTAAAGCACACTGGCCTATTACAATCTTCTCCCCCCCCAGGTTTCTTGAGGTCCTTGAAAGCTTTGAAGTTGGCTCAATTTCTCAGAATAAAATGCAGTCCTCGCAAGGCTGGTCTTCTAGAGAATGGAAAGGTATAATTAGCTGCAAGGCTTACATGGCAGTGACTGCATTTTAGAACACTAGAATAGGTGTGGAAGATAGTACGATGGGGAACAGAGAGAAGAAATGAGTGCAGTTCAGCAGTCATTCGGCGGGGCAGAGGCTTACCAATCAAAGCATTTGGCTTTAGATAAGATAAGCAGGTCCGTTTCATTGGCAGCTAGGAGAGGAAGGGGATGCTACAGACTGAACAAGGGAGTGAAAGTTGAGGGCCACCCAGAGTAAGCTTTCTAGAAATACTGATCTAAACAGACTCTCATCCCAATATATGTTTGGTGTAACTTGATGAAATTGCTGAGCCTTTCCCACTCACTCCTCTCCAGATGTGTTGGACTATGGCCATTCCCATCACACTGTTACAGTGCTATTCCTCACTTTCAACATCCTATGGAATCCTGGGTTCTAGTTTAGGGAGGG
>CAOKZL010005018.1:0-14181 GCA_948472985.1 Iguana delicatissima | reverse complement strand
TGATCAAGATTACATGACTTTTTGCATGTTTTTGATGATTTTCCACATTTCAGGACTTTTGGGGGAAACGCTTTTTGGTTCAAGATAGGGTTTTCTGTAAAAAAACAACAACTTTGTGCACAAAAATTATGTTGTTTGAGACAGAAAACCTGATTGATTGGTTGCAAAAAGTTCCCAGAATGAAAATCTCTTGCAACAGTTCACTATTTACTCTAAAGGTGTCGCACTGTGTCAAGTTATTATTTCTCATTGAACACAGGAAAATCTATGGATATTACCTCCCTAAGAGTAAATAATCTAATACTGGATGTGGGATAGCATTCCCTCCTTAGTATGAAATGACTGCTATTAGGACTGCAGGGTTGTGTGAGTGATAACTCCCAATTGCCATTAGTGCAGTGTCCAAGTGGATCAGGGCAGAGCTTCATGATAGGTACACTCTGTTTTATGTTTTCATGATCTTCCTATTTTTTGTGTATTGATGTGTGCCAATCTAGGAAAAGGAAAACTGGATTCCACCACTTTTAACTTCAGAGTGACTACTATGAACAGTTCCTATTCAGATCCAGCAGGCCTCTTGGTACTTCAGGCACTAGAAAAATCAATGGGTGGGAGCTGGATTAACTGTCTTGGAGGTTTTTAAAATGTTTTTTAATTATTTTGTATTATATTTTCTTATATTTTTTTATTGAAATAAAGCCACTTTTTCCACATGAGAAGTATATCATTTCACTGTCAATACACACAAAGTACAAATACTGGCCACTGAAAGAGAATAATTCTAGTTCTGTTATTTTGTTGTTGCAAATTCCTGGAACTGTGTACTTTTGCCATTGGCCAGTCAAACAAGAAGCTTTAGGACCAAACTTGATGTGTAGGGTGGCAAATGCATGTCCTTCTCTTCTGCCATCTTATTTATGTTGCCAGTATGTAGTAGAAGGAGAGCAAGAGCCAGAGTGTGGATCTTTTCTCTTCCTATGCCCTACCTCTTACAGCCAATGATTTGAGCCACTTTTTCCATTCCTCATTCCAACACTGGAGCTAGATCTAATTCCTCAATGGAGAGGTAGTAAGGCATGGAGAGTAGAAGATTCTAGTATCTTTCTCTCCCATATGCTTTTTTTTTAATTGTTAAAGTAGAGGGTTTCCTACATCAGGTTTTTATATGTAAATAAGACAGATACATGAATCATGGTCCTGTCAAATCTGGTTTCGTTCTTATCTACTTTGCTAGCTTGCTGTATTCATTAGTTGTGGAAGAGGCTATATTTTCAGTCAAAGCAAATTCCAGTAGAAATTTTAAAACAAATTGGTCATGTCTTTATATCTGTTTTTAGGTACTGGCCAAGGCTTGCAGGTGCTTAGTGGGATTTATGGTTTCTTAAAAAAAAAAGTTCCACAGCATATCACATATGCACTTCCAAATCACCTCAGATGTCATAGTTTTCGCTGTAGCTCTCGGAAAGGTCCATGTCTGGAAGATGCAAAATCCAAAGCCCCCTTTGAATTGCCATTCTTTCAGACCTAAGCCTAGAGTAATCAATAGGGGCCAATCCAGTCTTTTCTGTAGGCATGCCATTGGTTGCGTGGGTTTGAACAACCGGACCCATGTGTGGAGCCACTCACTTAGAGGCAAAAATGCTGTGTTTGGGAACTAATATTTTTTGAAATAACCGTTTTTGTTTTAATTCAGACGTGTTTTACTGAGATGGTATATGTTATTTGTTGTTAATCTGCAATTGTCTACATATTTAAATGAAGATATGTTGATTTGGTGTTTGTTTACCATTTAGTTTAAGTGAAACTAGTAGAATGGGGCTGTTTGTTTACCTATTATTGATATCTTTATTTTACATAGTACATTTCCTATCTGCACTGTCCAGGCAGGACAAACATTATCTCATTTCCACTCAAAGTGGTCACTAGTAGCCAGTTGTCTTAGATCAAAAATGTGGGTTTTTTTCCTAGTACAGTGGTAAAGTAGATTTATTTCTGGAAAAAGTTTACATCTTTGATTTCACTGATCCAAAACAATACAACAGTGCTGTGATTAGAGTCATTATCTGAGAGCACAATCTGCAATTATTTGATCATTTAAAAGGGGCCAGGAAGCAAAAGCAAACAAGGATATTTTTGGTACCTTTCATAGGAAAAAACTAGTTGCTGAGAAACATACTTTACTTACTACTTTTAACATTTTCCTTCCTTCCATACCAGCCATTTTCTTCAGAACAGATACCTTTCACTTGCTTAGTTATACTAGAGAACTGATGACTTCAGTGAATTTCTTCCAGATTTCTATTTTCTAGTTCACAGTATAATTCAACCTTTTCTTTACCGTGTATTTCTCTTTTAAATACATTTTGTTTCCATAGACCCACTAAAATTTATGCCACTGCAAGTGCATCAAGTTGTTTCAGTTGCTCATCATGTTGTCTTCAAATTTGGAGAGAAGGAAGTAAATAAATGCACACCATCAATATCTATTTGGACCATTTATAGATTTGTTTTTCTTCCTTTTCTTCTCTCTTTTCTTTTCTTTTTTTTCCTTAACTGTAAAAGTTCATAAACATTCTCTAAGACTTCACAGACCCCCATGAGGAACATTGCAGCTCCCTGGGGGTCCATAGGCCTCAGACCCATGTCTTGGGCCCTTTCCACACCCGGGGGCGTGAAATCCGGCGGCAGGGGGCGTGCACACGGAGCGGAGCTTACCTTATCTTGGGTGGCTCCGCAAGGAGCACGCGTGCCGCTCGCCGCTCTACACTGCTGGTGTCTGGTGGCGCCCAAATGGCGCCAGGTTGTTTTCCGGCAGTGCTCCGCCAATCGGCAGTGGCGTCAGCCAGAGCTATCTCGCAGCTCTGCAGGACTCACCTGGAGTCCTTCACAGGGCGCTGGGACGACAGCGCGATCTTGTTTTAAAAAGTCCACTTGAAGGTGGTCTTTATAAAACACGCGGCGCCACCCCCCGCGCGCACCAAGGTTGTTTGAGGTGTAGAACCTCACCTTTTAAGCTGGCGGGACCACCCCGCGTTGTAGATGACCTCCTGGCTAGGTTGTCCCCAGCGTGAAATTGCCTTAGAGTAAAAGACAGTAATCTCTATAGGATAATGAACATAGGAAGTAAAATGTCTTCCAGGAAGTAAGAGGAAGAGCTATCTATTAAAAAATTGCCCAAGTATTAACTTCCTTCATGATCACACAGCCCATGCATGATTACTCAGAAGTAGTCTGACTAGTTTGCTAATTTTACTCTTAAATGTGTATGGGATTTCAATCTAATGAGAAGTTTATAAAATGAGAAAGATAAGAAATTAAAATTATGTTACTCCTATGTTTCATAATAGTTTCTCAAATCCCACATTCCACTATGATCAAGCATCAAAGAGGACTTTTTAAAATCCTTCATACTACAAGTTCATACACTTTCCAGTTCAGATGGCTGAACAGTTGGGGCTCAGAACCAATCTGAGAAAGAACCTTCAAGCAGCACCACTGGCACAATGATGCCTAGCAGTAAAAGGCTGGATGGTAAAAATGGATGGCTGTTTGCAGTGTTAAATGCTCAACGGGAACATCATCACTTCTTTTAAAATTAACTTTTAAATGCAATTAGTGTATTGTCATTTATGTCACTGCTTACCATGTGTTTTAAAATACGCTACTGACTTTACATTGTAAATAAAGTTGCACCCCATTTAAGACCCATAACTGTCACTGTGTTTTGTTTTTCCCTATTAATGCTTGATAGTTACTCATCACACAAAGGGATTCAATACCCTAGCCAAGACTGGCAGCCTTCATCCTTGTCCCCTTCTCTGTAGTTACACTACTTCAGCCCATACTCTGAATTCTTAAACAAAGGCCGCTTAGGCCACCTCCCATCCCTCTTCAGAATGGAATAACGAGAGGTGAATCTAACTTTATACTATGGTAAAGATTAGAGAATGTTTTACCAAAAGCACTCTAGAAATGTTGGATATTATGAACATCATACATGACTGCAATTTGCAGACCTAGATTGTTTGGCTAAGGCCGGGAAAGCTACTGCATGTTGAGGTGATGATCCTATATACATATATATATTAATTATATGGGTGTGTGGGTGTATAAATTAAACATATTATGGGAGGTCAGGCCTAATTCTGTACGCATACCGTTTACAGCATGACAGTACATACATGTATCTGTGATTTACTAGTTAATATATACATCACATCAATCCCATGCTACTAAACACATTCAGGAGTAAAATTACAGGCACAGCCAGCAGAAGGAATGTTTAAAAAATGTCCTGGGTTTGCCTGAATGGCTTGCTATCTGTAACCTGGGCACATCTGATATGGAGTCTTTTTCAAAATTTTCCCCTTCCTTGAAAACAACTAGTGTGACAAAAGACACCTGATGCCTTGCAGGTCTTTTCACAAAAACAAAAATCTACGTTACTTTAACAGAACTGGATTAACTCTGGTATATACTGAGAATATACACAGGATGTGATCTATTCCTAATAGCGATGGAAAAAACAAATGCAGGCCACGCTCCATTCAGATGTTGCAAATTTTTAAAATGAGTTCCCTCTGCACTGAAAAAATATACTGAGCAGTACAATTTCAGAGGATATCTTTCTTCTGAATTCTCTTTTACTGGAAATTGAAGAGGTTGAGGGGGGGCCCTATTACTGTCCATTTCATGAAGGACAAATACCCCAATCCTTTCATTTTTTTTTCAGGCCTTTGTGCAGCGTTTTAATTCATCATAAATTATAAGGGGATTGGTCATTATTAAGATAAAAAAGCTGGGAGATTAATCTTTTACTCCCTTCCCTGGTAGGTTCCTCCTGAAGCTGTAAAAGGGGATTGGAAAATCTCCCCATGCTAATATATAGTTATATAGTTGACTCTCAATTTAGCCCTTAAGAGGTCTGGAATTAGCAATTTCCAGTGTATCGTGATGGGTTTCTTCACATTAAGCAGATGAACTTTGCTTCAGCATCGCTGCTTGGAAATCCGACACAGCTGATAGTAGAATATCAAACTGTTTATCTTGACCCGCGAATGGAAACTGCATTTGTTTTATCCATTTCAACAACTGCATTTCATAATCATATTTCTATTTTAACTGTTACCAGGGTGATGACAAAAAGGAAATACATAATTTTTGCCTATGTTTAAGAATTCAAACAACTCTTTTTATCACCTGAAGATAATATCACATAGTCTATGTAGTAAAGGCATTCTTCTGGTTCACAGTTGAGGTGTGATGCAGGATCAGCTATGGCCTCAAAAAAACCAAATTGAAGTGAAACATTTAAATATCAAAGTGGAATTATCAGTGTTGATGATCCATTTAAAAGCTGGCTGAGGATCAGTTTCAGATGTACCACCTCATTAGATAGGCAACCTTTTTTGCTAATAAGTATCTAATAATAAGGGCACAATCCAATTCTTGCCCACAGTTTTAAACCATTAAAGAAGGGGCCATGAAATCATCCCCCCCGTAGGTGATGGGTGAGTGATTTGGGTTGCCAACTTACAAAGTTTTTTTTTAAAAAAATTTAAACTGTGCTCTTGTGTTTTTTAACCAATTATCTGCAGAATTATCAAAAAAACTTTTCCCCAACAACATAACATTGTTGTCCAAAATGCTGTAGGAAAAGCCCACTTTTAAAGGGGAGTATGGATTGAGTTTCTGTATATGTATATGCATATAGAAACATAGAACTAATTTCCAGTCATATCTAAAAGCCCTTTCATGTGGCTTAAGCTACTGGTTTGATCTTTTCCCCCTTTTCCTTTTGTGTCCCAGATTAGTGTTACTTATAATGTATCCCCCCCCAGGATGAGAAAGAAGATATAACATTCATTGATCCTTAGCAATCCCTACAAACACACATTTTTTTGCTTTATTCAGCAAGAGAATTGTTTCAGCAACTGGGATGAAACTGCCAATGAAAACTAAAGGCAGGCACCAAATCCAAGATTTTATTGTCATTATGAGGGAAATTCAAGGCATGGCTTTTCAAATTTGAGAACCTGCAGCCCACAGCATCACAGCTTCTCCAGATTTAAAACCAATCTTCCTCTGGCCCGTCCCTTTAGGAGTGGTTTTCCATGTGGGTGGATAAGAAACAGAGAACCAAAACTCCACTCTTTTACCCGTTACTGGCTCCTCCAGCTTTTGATTCTGTGTCCAGTCATAATTTGTGTATTCTGGTTGGATTTTCCAGAATATTGGCCATTTACAGGGAAATGTCCCAGCCCTGCTCTGGGGAGACCATTCATACTGTTTTAAAATGTAATAAAGTTACAGTTTAAATTTTTGTAGAAAAAACACAAACTATACAGTAATGCAATAAACATATTCTGTGGACAGAAAAATGGTGGTTCCTTTCCTCTTTTTTCTTTCCCGAATTTTTTAAAAAAGAAACCAGCCAACTGGGGCACACTTATGTATCTGGTAAATGTACAACACTAGCACAAGCATATGCCCAGCAAGAGTAAAGCTCCAACAGAATTGTGGTTACAGTCTCATTTCCTTTATTCCTTTCATCTTGATAGATATCAGATCAACAGGATAAAATGGCTTCCTTGTTTAATTTTGGGACCATGAAAAAAAAAGATTCAAAATGACTCATTTGTTATAATTTAACCCCACTGTACTAACTCAGCAGCAGAGGAAGCCTCTGTTGGTAACAAACAGTTTAGTGTTTATGATGTAGTGCTTCCTGTTTTAAATTCCCCACACTCTCCAGCATCTCCCCAACGCTTTGCTTGACCAGGCAGGGGTGGGGAAACATTTGCAAAATTGGAAAGGGTTCATATTCTTTGTATTTCTAGGCTGGCTCTTTTATTACACAGTTGCCAGTACATCATTCCTGGACATAGTGACTAATGGAAGACTCCACTAGCCTAGTTTTTTTTTTCAGGAAATGTGGCCAGATGTCTTGACCAGGGCCAGATTTCCAGTTGGTGCACTCTGGAGGCCCCACTGGCTAGAGCCCAGAGCTAAAGGGGAAATGTGTAGCCCTTTCACTAGTCACTAATGCTCTGTTATCAATATTTTGTGCCTTAGAAAAACCACATGGATTCAGTGTTGGTTTCATTTAACTTATGGATCTGGGAAAAATTTGTTCATATATAAATATTTTGTGCTGCTGTGTATTGACTTTTCATTTAATTATTTGTCCGTTCATCCATGCACCATAGAAGGCCATGCATGTGTCCAAAGGCAATTCCCCATTTTGAAACTGCTCCAGTGCCCCCCAAAAATCTAATCTGGTTCAATTGGAGCAGAACTGATTATCATCAAAGATGAGCCTTTAAAATTTAGTGTCACTCTAGGGATTTTTTCCCATCACAGCGTAATCTTCCATGGTGTCTACATATCAGTTCCCAACTCTATGGAGAACAATTGTGAAATTCCAGGGTGTGTGGGAAGGGGGGCCACAGGGAAAGTGAATTGTCACTTTTTTGGTTGCGTTCATGGAAGCAATTCCCATAGCTGTCTCTGCAGTGCACCGGTTACTTGTCTCTGCCATTTCAACCGAACCTAGAAGTGTACTGGCTATGAATGAGGGCCCCCAAAGTACCAGTTTCTTTTCATTTCTCATGTTTATCTTAAGTTCCTTTTTAGTTTCCCTTTTTATATCAGTTTGTTATTTTTTTAACAAGAAAATTCTGCACCAACCTTCAGATATGTATTTGTTTATGCATTTGCCACATCTTAAACTCAGTTTTTTCAAAAAGCCTTTGTTTTTATATGTTCTGTGCCTAATATACAACCTCTTTTTGGCTTTCCTTGGGTCCCACTGTGGAGAAAGATGGCAATAAATAATAAAAAATAAAATAATAATTTTGAGGCATTTTTTTAAACTAAGAACCGCCTCACAAAAATTCAGTGCCAGACAGAAGTATAACTGTTCCGTTTGTATATTATCATGCTGTAAAATCATACAGCTGGAAGGATGCTGGAAAGAAAACCAGGCACGTTTGTATTAAAGGGGAAAATAATAGGTAGTGGATTCTGAGTTCAATTTTCCTGCAGCTGCACAACAAAACCAAAAGTGAGGCTCCTGTGACTTTTACTTCTTAAAGCAAACAATTAGCTGAGATGTATTTCATTGGCTCAAGGTAGCCAGCTACCTAAATGGCTGCCTTTTTTAAAAATGAGATGGTCAAACTAGTTTGTGCTGCTCCAAAGTCAGGTGAATGGTGAACTAGCACATGAAAGATGAATCTGCAGAGTAGCAACATGACTGAACACAAAAAATGTGGTGCCCATGTACAGTTAGCCCCCCCCTGTGTAAACTTTTTTTTTAAGATTTGCACATTACTGATTTGGCAAGAATAGGAACATGAGAACAGTTCCTGCACTACTGTGATTCATATTTAAGAGGAGGTTTAAGGCAAGCAAAACAGGCCAAAAGAGGGGAAGTGAACAACGCTGACATTCACTTTTGTGCTTCCAATTACATCTTCTCTCATCTTTTATCACCTCATTTTAACGATGCTTGAATGGACACAAAATATGTAATTCATATTTATTTATTTTAAACATGTTAGTCTTGATTAAAGCAGGACATTAAATCCGTTGGGTTACCGTGTTGTGCCATCATTCAACAATTGATTCAAGCCATTTTGGGGGGTATAACAGGATTCTAGCCATGATCTTCCAATTAAGTTGAACATCAACTGATCCTTCTACCCATTTTACAGTTTTTCTCCAAGTGCCAGTGCCTTCCTCACCAACATTATCGTTAAAACCAAATAAACTTTTTCACAACAGCCTAAGTGTTGGAATTTCCTATCTGCTTACTATACATAGAAAAATAATGAAAATTTGGAGATTTCACCTTTTTTTCATTAAAGTTAGAAAATATTTACTTCCAGTTAGCTGTAGGAATGACAATATTAGATATTATATTAGTTTTAGTGATTCCCCTTTCCAGCATATCTTCATTGAAATCTCATCCCATATGTGGCTTGTGATTTAAGTTCCAAATATTTTACTTTAAGGGAATGCACCAGTCTTTTAAATGTAATGAACATCATTGCATAAATAAAACAAGTCAGATAACTCTGACATCTAGACATATAAATGTCAGCTGTTTTACAAAGGTGGTAGCCAACAGAAGCTTTCTTATAGTAAGAAGTGGGATTTTGGGTTGAATTAATTTCCATATGCTAGAGAACAGGACTCAGCTATAATGGAGGCATATTTATCCTTTATTATATGAATTAGGATTGCCTTGAGCATTTTTTAAAATTTAAATACTGGTGTTCTTTAAAATAAAATTACAATTAAAAAACATTTTATTCATTTTATTTCAGATAAACACATTGGCTAAAAATTACAATGCCTTAAGTTCTACTTGTACCATCGCAACTCACTTTTATGATTGTAGAGTAAGTCAGAAGTCTGTTCCAGCCACATAATGACCAAAATCCAATTATGTTAAATCCATTCATGCAATAGGCTGTGTTTGCTAGAATGTTACACAAGAGAGTTTGCTGGCCACTTGTTCCTGTAAGTAGCCAAGACCTCCTTGTGCAAATGGAGGAGCAACAATAGTGATAGAAGTCCACAGACAACCCTTCAAAGGCTTGCTCTCATCCAGTTCTTTCTTCAGTGCCTGGCTTCCAGGGGTCCTTTGACTCAAGGCATTATGAGTCAGGTGGCTTGAAAAAATCTCCCATTATAAAAGAAGTGTGGCCGCAATTCTGTATCGCCTACTTAACTACGTAACCACCTTAGTTATGTAGCTAATAGTGTCTCAGCCTGGAACCTCCAGTCCTCACTCAGCAGACAGCTGCCACTGCAAGCAGGGGAGCAGCTCACTGACATTTCAAGTCGCCTACCTACCCAGAAGCAATCTCCAGTGGGACAGTCAGAAGCAGGATCCTTGTTGCAATTCCCCCTTGTGTTTGAGGCTACTTGTCAGGGGCAGTGGGAGCATCTGTCAGCTGCTTCCTGACTGGCAGGGGAAAAGATCCCTGTTGCTGACAGTGGCTGCTGCTTGGTAAGTGGGGACTGGGGACTTTCATGGTCCCTGCATATTCCCTAGACTAGTAAACACACAGGGATCATAAATATGAACCAGACAGTCACAAATGCATAACTCCAGATTATGCATTTGTAATTGCCTTAGAGAATTCCAGCCTATATGTTTTGTTTTATTTAAATGTTTTGATTTTGTTTGATTCAAACTTCATTCTTTCTTGTATTTTCTGGTCTGGATATTTGAATGAAACACACTTAATTCCACACCACAAACTTGCCTTTGGATATGGGTTATATTTATATCCCACAACACACTGGAATTCTCATGGGGATCAAAATGCCCTCAATGCACATAATCTTGGACATGATGATTAAAAGAGAAGTCATGTAAATTTTTCAGTATGAAAAAATTAGAGAAGCAAGATCCACATTTTCTTTTTTAAATTGCTTCTCTTTCAACCACAGAAAGTATTGTTATTTATAGTACCAAGGAACATTCTGAGAGATCCACACGTTTCAACTAAACATGATCCTTCTGGGGGAAAACCAGTCTCCACATTTAATATTTTCCTTAAAACTCTGTGATGAATGATGAAGAAACAAAAGTGCCATCAGTCATGTGCATTTGAATACACCCTTAGTTCCAAGTAGATTCACATCCAAACTGTCAGCATTTTTGTACTTTGTGAAAAGTTTAAATCTGTGCCTCCATCTTTTTTCTGCCTTGTTATTCTCTGCAATGATGGTTTAATTATACTAATTAAAGAAGAAGGAGAAAGGCATACTGGTCTGGTTTTCACCACATTCAGATAGCCTTGAAAGATGCATAGCTGCCTATGCAGAGATGAAAGGAGTTAATCAGGTGTCCTACTAAACCCAACATAACGTGCTGAGTGCCTAATGAAGTACTGGAAAGGAGGAAAATAAGCTCTCAGAAAGCTATGGGGGAAAGGATGTGCGGAGTGAGGCTCCTTAGCCATGTTCAAGAGGATATCATTAAAGGTCAGAGACCTACTAGGCGTTGTTCAGTCACCTTCACCAAAAGTGATGTCATGTAGCACGCCTACAACACAACAAATGGGCCCAATGATCCATCTGAGTCATTCGAGGGTGGGTACAAGTGCCTGACTTGTGGAGCAAGGCAGAGATTGAAAGAATAGCTTGATAATCTTTACAGACAAAGATGACATCAACATGTTCAGAATCAAGAGGATGGAGCTATGTGGATCTATGTTGTCAGTGAAAAGCTGGAGACAAGGGCACATCTGACAATATAGGATGTCACGACAATAAATGTTGTCATTCAGATTAATAACTGGCTGAACTACGAAGTCAATGGTTAAAACTTTGGAATGTGCTGGAAATTTCTATGTACAGAATTTCAGGCTATGCCAGTCCTTAGAAGATGCCTATGGCAAGAACAGTCCAACAAAAGAAGTTTGGATATTTGGGATGTTAGAGTCCCAAAGACACCTGTCCCTGCCACCTCAAGCACTTCTTTTCCAGGGAAATATTCTTTCTTAGCAGCTCCAATCAGGCCACACAACACTTTTAAAAAAACCACTTGTCCTCCTCTTCCACCACCACCAGCCATTGCCTGGCCAACTAAGAATGGATCACAGCCCAATTTCTCAGCACCACAGACCTCTCCCAATGCCTCCACATATACAGCCAAGAAAGGAGATGAGCAAGAGAGGAAGTATAGGGTCACCATGCTGATCCACCCCCTTTCCCTGACCTGGTTTGGACCCTAGGTGCCAGTTCTCCCCACCATGCCCTGGCCCCCTTCTCATAAACATGCATATACATTTGATACTTGTTGTTTTTCCACTTTTGTGAGGAGTCCTGCATCCCTAACCCTAACTAATGTGGAGGGCTCACTGTAATATAATTAATGTAATATATAATACACATACCTTATTCACTTTGTACTTAGGATGCTGGGCATTAATGCTTTTTCCTCTTGCTCTCATCGGCATTTTTGTATTTGATTTTTTATTTATTTGGACATTTACAACTCAAGCCATGTTACCATAAAATATAAATCATAAGAAGAATAAAAACCAACAATGCAAACAGCAGTAAATCAAAATAATATAATACTATCATAAAACTATACTGACAGCAGCAGACTGGAATATATATATTTTTGGCTGCTTCTCACTAATACCATTACTTCTAATTCTGCTACTCCTGCCAGAGTTTGGGAAAGTAACTTTTCACACTACTAGAAAAGTAACCTGTTAATGCTTTCGCTACTATACATCTAATGAGCTTGCATGTACAGAAATGATGCAAGAACTCCAGGAAGGACTTGGAAGTAGTGTGGAAGAGGAGGTTGGTTAAGATAGGATTGCTAACTTTTTATTTTGAAATCTATTGCAAATTTATTGAAATCTATAACAGATTTTGGTCTGTTATGCAGAGATACTCACCTATATTAATTATTTGTAATTCACCTTGGAATTTGGATCATGGCATCAGTTTCTTTTTGGCTGCCTCTCAAGTGTACAAACTCTTCAGTTGCAGAAACTTCTTTACCAACAGAACATGGAAAGTATATAATAAACAACTGCTTATTCTAGAATTAGACAACAATAGAGATGTAAGAAATGTGACATTAGAAATGTGCAAGAAAATCTTTGTTACAGAAGGAAAGGTCTTAAGGAATATCATAAAAAAAGGCTACATAAAGTGCTTCTACAGTAAGAATTGAACTGCATTCATTTTAGAGAAGAAAGCTGACATAAACATCCATCATCCCTTCAGTAGCCATGGCCACATTAGACTTCCTAGACTAACTTCATTGGCCATGTTGGCTAGAGTAATGGAGCTGGAGTCCAACTACAGTGGAAGGGCCAGTTTCCACATATCTAATCTAATGGAAACTGTTCCATGTTTCCTGCATGTGGATAATATTAGTTGCCAGGGATGATCCCATGTTGAAACCAATCACATGAAATGGTGTCTGTCACTATGATTGAAGCATATACATGCCATCCTTAGTCCTCAGGCTTCACGGAAGTATAAAACAGCAACAAAAACGGTTTGACGCAAAACAAGAAAAATAAAACAGCAGATAGAGTCCTCTGTGACACATTAATATGCCTGTGTAAATTAAAATGTTTTTGCCTGACACAAAAAAATGTATAAAGTATAAGCACCAGTGCTTCTTTTGGAAATGCATGTAATAACTGACATAGCATTATGGAAAAGTTTTTGCCTGATAACAGAGGAAGAAAGCAGTGGCACTTCATGGTTCCATGTCAGTGGGGCACTGGATTCACTTCAGGTATTAGTCCGAAATGTAAAGGTGCTATGCAATGTGCTGAACCAGTATGAGAGATAAGCCTCAGCAGACTGGATAGCTCCTTTAAACTAAAAAACAGAGAGAAGTCACTGTCCCACTGACGTGAAAGCTACCAACCACTCCTGAAAGAAAAGCCACCAGAGAAAAACTTAAGCAGTAAGCCTTAAAGCAGAGGAAGGAAGCCTTCGGCTCACCAGAGGCCTTCAGCACCCACAAACCCAGCCGTTATGACTAATGATGAGGGATTGTGAGAGTTGCAGTCCCAAACATATGAAAGGCCTATGCATCCCCACCTTTTAAATGTTGAATTAAATGAATTAAATTGGTGATTCCTCTCACCAAAAAAAATCTGCTCTGTGTACTCCATTTTGCAGAAAATAAGGTGTTTCATCTGAAACATTCTTTTGGTCCAATTCTACTCTTCTACATTTGGGGAACAGGCAGTACAAATTAAGATACTTATGTTGGAATGAAGGAAGCAGAATATTTATTCAGGCTATTTACGCAGGTTTGCAAATTGAATATTCATTGTGGAATTTGAGCACAAAGATTAATAGTAAAATCCTACTGTCTTCGGTGGGCCTTAATCACAGGGAAGCACATAGGGCATTGCAGTCTACCAGTGCAGTGCTATGCATGTATACCCAAAAGTACATCATACTGTATCCAATAAAGCATACTCTAAGGGATGTGTGGTTAGAAATGCAGCCTAAAACTATTGAATTAAACCTTTGCTTTATTATGCACAATTAGGTCAAGGTTTGAACTGAAGTTCAGGTTTAATTAGTTCCTGTGTTTCCTAAAGCCTACATTCATGTCTAATTGATTCACTAAGTCATTACTGAGAAAACGGATAGATGTGAGAGCTT
>CAOKZL010005017.1:0-14025 GCA_948472985.1 Iguana delicatissima | reverse complement strand
AGAGACTTAACATTTGCCAAAAGCTGTGATGCTCAAAAGTTTCAGGTCACCAGCTGGCTTTGTTGAGAACTACATGCTTCTACCATCATGTACACCTGGACTACTGATTGGAATTACCTTGTTACTGGCCATTTGAATAAATACATTTCTGTCAGACTCAAGCCTCTTGTATTCATTAATCTACGTCTCTCAGGGTGGGGAGTGAGAAATGCAATTGCAGAGAGAATTCCCTTTCAGCACGGTGTTTTCAAAATAGAAATTTAGTTTGAAGTGCATTTCCTTCATTTCTGTACTGTTGTTAAAATCATGTTCAGATACTGGCAAACTGTTTACTAAAAATAGGGTTACTATATATCGTCCTTTTAAAATTTGTCCTTTTTTTTTCCCCCAGAGCTAAACTTTCTGTCTGGATGGATTTTTAATATGTCTGAGAGTTTTTGGTTTTTTTTAAAAAAGATTTTAAACGGGGATGAAGCAAGCAACCAGCAGAGCTCTGAGGAGAAGGAACAGAGACATGCCAAGTTAAAGCAAGGCCAGGGAAGCCCCTAAGAGGAGCATCGTAGTTGCGGTAATTTGAGCAAAATTTTATTTTGCAATTAGGTATTGAAAATTAAATTGTAACCAGATAATTAGTTAGTATTTTTAAAAACACTGCTAAATTATTAAAATTCTTGTTATTTAAATACAGTGAAATACAGAACTATTTCTAGTAGCCATTATCACAGCTTATATAGTTGGGCCAAATGAGCAAAGTGCCCCTTTTTTGTTTGCTTTTTGTTTTCAAAATACGGTAACTGTAATTTTTTAAAGAATGGAGTTAAAAAGTTTTGGAACAACATCTCCCTTCTCAGAAATTTTTATTCCCCTTTCTTCTGAGAGGAAAGGCAGGAACAGTACCATCTCCTTTTAGTTGAGGCCAATTCAGAGTGTTACAGAAAAAATTTTGGGGCATTTGAAGACACCTAGTTATTGGTTTTCACTGGAACAGACTGAAATTTAACAGCCCAAGGGTCCACATAGCCTGGTAGTTATTGAACAGCAAGCCAGATAAAACAACCAGGCTGCAAGTTAGAAAGAGAAGTGTATCGTATTGCCATTTTCCCTCATGCCAACTATGCAGAAGTAACACAGTTGGCGGATGCTACCAGGCACCGAGGAACATGCCTGTATAATCAATTGATTGTTGATGTGTTTCAACTAGAAAGAGGAACTTCTTTTAACATAGTTTTCTTTTTTGTGATTGCTTCCTATGCAGATGCTGGTCCAAAGTAAAAATTGAATTTGGCAATAACAATGCCACAGACCCAAAGGTGCGCACCTGGAATTCTTTACAGAGCAGCTCTATGCACACTTTTGTAAGAAAGGGAAGAAAGTAAAGATCTTAGCAGAAGATGGGGTAGTGGAAAGATGCAACACTTCTTTCACCAGAGACAGGGTGAGACTGAGAAAAGAGGTTTAAAAAGTGGTTTCCTGACCTGTCTTGTAACAATGCGAAGATGCTTAGCTTGCTGTCCAGGTAGTATTGAAAAGAACCACTCACCCCAAATCTCCACACTGTAACAAGCACAGGTAGTCACATTTCCAAACGTGCCCCCCCTCTGCAGCAGAATACAAGCTTAGTTGAAAATCCACCAAAAATTCTTCCACAACACCCCTTTTTGTAAAAATTTCCACTATAGAGCAATATCACTAGATAATTCCAAAGTGCCAAATGCAATGCACTGACACAAGAGTGCACTATTGTCCCTCATTCTGATAGTTATACAGATCAGTTCAACTAAGGCATCCATGGCCGTGGTTTCTCAAAAGGAAGTATTGGGGCTAATCTGGCCCAGATACTTTATTCTCTCCCCCAGCCCCAGCACACAACAGTGACAGTTTACTTATTCTAGAGATAAGAAACCATTTGCTTTTCCCAAGGCACATGTTACAGATCAGGGAACTGGTTCCTTGCCATTCAAAGGAGGAAAAGCACAATCTAATTCAAATGGAGCAACAGAAAATACTCCCTTTCACATCTAGGTAAGTGGAGAGGAAAAAAGGCACACTAGCAGAAAGGATTGCTGCTGTTGGAACAAAGCCATACATCCAGAAAAAAGTATCAGCCTTAGCTTGTGAAAGTTTCCATTTCAAAGTCTGCAGAAGTTGGCCAGCAGCTATGCCCTGAAGCTGCACTGCTCTGTTAGTGTGGATCAGTCCAACAAATACCCCTTTCCAGACCTAATATCATAAGAGTTAAACTGGCTGAGATTAAGGGCCTATCTAGTCTAGCATTTTGTTCCCATGTGGCCACAGAGATGCCTCAATGGGACATGAGTTCATCAGCACCCTCTACATCAGCTCTGTAGCACCTAGTATTCAGAGGCATGCCATCTTTTGATGGTGGTCATATATAGCCATCAGGACTAGTAGCCACTGAGAACTTTGTCATAAAAATTTCCTAGCACCCTTTTAAATCTGTCCAAGTTGACAGCCATCACTACAGCCTGTGGTAGTGAATTTCCAGAGCATAACTATGTGTTACATGAAATGTCCGTCCTTTCATCTATCCTAATTTCCACCACTGTTCAGCTTTGCTGGAAGATTCTATCAAGTTCAGGTATTATGGTGGGGAAAAGAACTCTTCTTCATGGTCTCTGTGACTCACACAAAAATGTTAACATGTTCCTGTGCAGTCCATCATTCTGAACCTTCTAAAGCTAAGAATTTAGCATTTTGCAAGTAACTTTGTGCCTCCTCCGTGTGCATGGCCAGCACAATCTCCTGCTCAAATTCCTCATATCCTTTTTTGTCCACTGCAGCAGCAGCATAGAGCAGAACTCATTCTTTGGAGTTTCATATTATCATCTTCACTTGATCTTCTTTTTTTTTTTGCTGATTATAGACTTCTCAACTACAGAATGGATTTGCTGCAGCATCTCTCATTGAAACATTTTGGCATTGTTCTTTGATGTTTTATCTGTGACTGAGCCTGAACTCTCTTCATCTCCAGGCTTCCTCTGCTTGCTCTTAGAGGTGTTTATGGTCTCTACCAGGTCATTTAAGAGATGTTCCTCCTGTGGGATTAAGATACCTGAAAAGGATGGTGATTCCAGGTGCCTCTTGTGCTTGGGAGAATAGACAAGGAGGAGCTTGTTCACATTGCCAGCATTCTCCCCTCCCCCAAAAGTCCCTGATTGGAACAGGCTCTGATGAAGGCTCTCCTCCTTTGGGAAAAAGCCCTTCAAGGCTGCTGACCTTCCTGCCAAAAATAGGTATCTATACTCAGCCTTAGTCAACATTTCTTCTACCCTCTACTTCTTCAGCAGTCTGGGTTCTACACTGGTACCACCACTTCAAGTTCATCCATAGGACTCATGCTGAAAAGATCATTGCAATACTCAGTACAAAGACCTCCCCTGTCTTGATTGGGTACAGACCATTCTGTCTCCAGGCAGAATAACCAGGCTGCAGTCACCCTCACTCCAGGCAAGTCTTTAGACATGGATATACTCCTCCAGCTGGGACCCAGGAGCACACCACCCAAAAAAAGGAGCAAAGAAGTCATCAAAGGAAGTTGGTGGTCCCTATCCCCATTCCAAACATTCCATTTTACCATGCAAGGGATCTTCTCACATGTTCTACCTGAACCTTCTCTGCAGCTGGTTCAGAGAGAGACATCTCTTCTACCTATTTCCACTGCATCTCAGCATTTTCCTGACTTACCTACACAGACTCCCTCATTCATCCATGTGAAGAGCCCGTGTAAGAAGATTTTGTTGTTATGTGCATCAGATGGTGAGATACTTGATTCTTCTTCAAGGGCCTTCCTTGCAGGTTCCTGTCTGTGCTCTGCTTCAAGACTGCAGGAATCGGAGGCTTCTACCACTTCTACAAGATAGGTCTTCAAACACAGTGTTGGACTCACCCAGAGCACTGTCAATCTCGTCATTTTGGGTTCCAAGTCAGGGGCTTTCCTCTCCTTCTTCAAGGTCCTACTATTCCAGATCTTGTAGCCCTTCGTCTTACAGTTCCTTATTTCTTGATGGGTCACCAATTAGGTCTACATAAAGAGGCCATCAGTATTGTGAAAAGGGGGTCTAAGGATGGAAAGACAGGACATAGAGACAAAGCTTACCATCACAGGATTCAGTCTTCAATAACCATTGTGAGAGATCTCCTTCCAGGAACTTGCTTACTATCATGAATATATCTATCATTACTATCCCTGCGAGGATCCACAGCTTCCCTATAATACTTATAAAATCTCCTTACCAGGCTTTAGAACCAACAGGTATAGTTTCCAGATGTCCATGTTCACCTCCTCATTAACCCAGCAGGTCCCTCCTTTAGTTTCCACACAGTTTCCAAACTAAAACAGTTTCCTCAGTGGGAACCTCATGGTATGGCACTCATCTGCTTCTGCAGAACCAAGACCTGTACATCCACCTGAATGACTTGAAGTCTGTGAGAGATCCTGAAGGAGCTGGATACATCCTCTACATCCTCTGATGGTCATGCCTTGGTAAACACCTGCAAGAGCTGTTTGGTATTTATGATCTTGTCCTCCACCAGGTGACATCAGATTGCTTGCAAACCAGATGCTTTGTATGGCGAAAACTCTCTCATTCTCAGACTCAAGCAATCTGAGCCTTGGTTCTCCAATCCTGTTTATAGACCTTATCCAGAGTCAGTCCCTAGCAACAGCTACAATATCATTGTTGCATTCTGAGATTTTAGATTAGAAAGTCACAATCAAGCCAATCTTTGATTCCTTCCACCTGTTTAAAAAAAAAACAACAACAGAAAACTGAGGGCGTATACAAGATCTTGAAACCAGCTGTATTTGGCTTTTTGGGGCATCCTGAGCCAAACTCCATTGTCATTGACATGGCTCAGTTGAAATCATCTCAAAACAGCACTCAGACTCCAGCTGATAAGGGAGGGGAATAGTTGGATGCTAGGTCATGTAAATTCTTTAGCAGCTTTTCTTTTCAAATTGCAAATTATGCAGCTTGCAGGGGAGCTTACTAACAACTCCTGGGGGAAAGATTTATCCTACTGGATAGGCTTTCTGATAAGGGGTGATTCCCCACTTGGAAGCACACTGGCTGGAGCCCAACAAATTAATGCATCTCTACATGCTGTGGACTGTAGTTCCAAGGTCCTGGTGAATGGTGTTACCTAATGCCACCATGCCTGGTTCCATTCCTCTGGCCTCTCACAAATGAGGGCAACTATAGAAACCTCCCAAACAGGGCCTCTTTAATACAGTCACTGATGAGAAGCTGAAAAATATTCATAATGATTTCCAAAAAGAAAAGTGGTATAATCCCAAACCCAGATTTCTTCAGGCTCCGATTTTTTGGGTAAAATTTTCTAAAATTCCTGCAGTCCTAGGTAGCCAGATAGCCCCCTTTCCCCACTTTTTTGAGGAAATCTTTAGCCAGCAAATACAAATACATTTCCTTTAAGAAGAGTCATCAGGATCCTGGTAAGCAGTGCCTTTGACTTCCATTGTAGCATTGCCATCTTTCTCATGCCCCCTGACAACAGGTTGTCAAGGTTTCATCAGGTATAGGAACTTTTTACCTTGGGCTATAGGGCCGCATCATAAAGGGGCATGCAATAGAGTTCTGGTAGACCCCCCTCACTTGGGAGTTTTTAAAGACCCTTCCATTCCCCGTGGTCATTGAGGAAGTGAGTTATTTTATGGAAGGGTGTAGTAGCATGTTCTGTCATCTGCATCAAGGGCTTTTCTCCCAGTGTTTCACCATATCCAAAATGGATTTAGCCTATTCCACATTACAGGACATCAATTTTCAGGGCAGCAGAGGCAGTTCAGAATGATCTCATTCCACCTTCCTTTGATGCAAAAGGAGAATGAGTCTGTGACTCTCTTTTAAAAGATGCATATTTTCACATCATATTTAAAGACTTCATCATAACTTTCCCTGTTTTGCTATTGGGAGAAAGGCCCTTTGGTCTTTGCAGTGCCCCTCATTTTCACAAGTGTATGGGTATGGTGGCTGCTTGGCTTTGAAGAAATACAGTGCTTTCCTATATATAACTGGTTCTTGCTCATGTTGTCTTGTTTTCTCATCAGCAACATTTAGGTCATTTACATTTTTTTCATTAGCATAACTTTAAAAAAAACTCAACTGAATCTGTTTTATAGGAAAAATTTTTTAAATCCTGTTTACCAGCTGCCTTTCTTCAGCAACAAAGTGCAGTGCTTCAAGAAGAGAAGGACTTCTTGAAGTCTTTGGAATTGGAAGTTTTAGCCAAAGATGTTGGGCTTTTTTGGGGTTTATGGCCTTTACAACCACTGTCACACCACTGGGGAGGTTCAGGATGCAACCTTGCAAGCCCGGTTTGTTTTGGTCTTTGATAATCTAGATTATTCTTTTATAAAAACATCTTACAATTCCAGGGATTGTTCGTCATTCCCTTTGGTGGTAAGAATTAAGAAAACACAAAGGTTTTCCCCTTTCTGCCTCCAAAACCCACAGTTGTATTGACTATGGATGCATCCTTCAGGGGGGGAAGCACACACTAGAGATCTCCTACTAAATACCTTTGGTCATCAGCAAAATGTTCCCCCCGATAACATTTTTGAGAGTAGTCATAAAAGGATGCAGAACCTTAAAGGGAGTCCTCTGCAAAAAATTGCAGGAGTCCTCAAACAACCCCCCAACCACTGAAAAACAACCCTCCCCCTCTTGATCTCATGCTTGCCTTGTGGGATTGGTGTTTCCTTAGTGAATATCCATCTGTGCAATTCATCTGCCAGGAGAGGAAAATGTTTGGCAGATTCCTTAAGCAGAATCTACCTTCTGCAAAAATAAAAATAGGAATGTTGGAGTTAACCTGTGAGATGTTCATTTCCAGTAGATAAGAGACAACATCCTCAAATTTGGGGTTTGCTCCCACCACTCACTCTGATAGGCAGGAAACAGATACAAGACCTTCGGGAGTCCCCATGTTGGGGACCAAATCCCATGAGGTCAGTCATTTAACAGCCAAAGAAAGAGAGAAACTGCTCCAGAAAGAAGAACATTACCAGTAGCCCTTTATTAACACTAGCATTGTTCCAGTGAAGGATCTAGGAGGTTAAAACCAATAGAGATTCAAACAATGCTCCTAAAGGGGGAAACTATGTACAAATAGTTTGATATGCCACCAACAGATACTGATGGCTTACAGAGGGGAATGCTTTTGTTGGTTTTGAACTTCAGCAACGCAATGAAGAAGTTGTGTGGTCTGTGGAAAATTTTCATTTTGTAGCCATGGTTGAGATGTCAGCACTCATCAGTCTGATTTTTCCCATGTGTGTGAAGTCCTGGAGCTGCCCCCCGGGAGAGATGGCATCAGGCCTGCTGGTTTTTCCTTGCCCTCTGCCGGGCCGGGGGTTTGCTGCATGCTGTGTCCAGGGCTTTGGTTGGGAAAGGGGTGCTCTTCCCATTGTGCCTTCCTCTGCCTTCCTGTCTTCTAGTTTGCTCCATTCCTCCCAATCACTTCCACGAAATAGCTAGAAAAGGATATCTGAAAGGAGGGAGCTGCTTTGGGGAACATACCAATCCCCTGGGGAAGATCTGGATTTAGGGGAGGGGGTTCTCTGCTCGGATACTGAGACCCAGAGACCTGAATGCCTTTCTCAGCAAACGGGAAAATAACTCTAGTTGAAAAACCCTTTAGAGGGGGGAAGGGTGGTTTCCCTCTCTTCTTCCAAGGATATCTCCTTTTCCTCCTCTAAAGGCCCCCCAGAATATTCATGTCCTCCAGTTCATCTACAGAGGGATGTGTGTTTATCCATAGGGGAAAATATATGAGTTTTCATTCTTATTTGCAAGTGGAGCTGGTAATGCATTGGAGTGTAGGCTAAGGCCCCCCCTTGGTTTGCTAGGCCTTCCCTTTGGGGCTTTCTACTACGTGGCCAAGATCATGGCTGTGGAAAAAATTTTTTCCATTTCTCCCATGGGCAGACTACGGGGAAATTTTTAAATTTTCCCCTCTAATTCCTACTGCCCAGCCCATTCCCTCTAGTGCTGAGCCAAACCAACCTGGCCCCTGGTGGTCTACATTGTGCTCACTTGGGGGATGAAAGCACTTGCCCACCCCCCACCCGCCTCCAGGGCAAAGTCCCGGGTTGCCAGCTAGTGCATGCAATGCAGAATGGTGCAGAATGGTACTCAGTCTCCTGAGCGATTATTGCTTACCCAAGCCACTGGCTCCGGGGGTGGGGGCTGTACTCACGGTTTCCCCTGTCGGCCTCCAAATAGCTCACCCCTTTGGGCCCTTTGGCCTTTTCAGACTGGTCAGTGCCAGTGCACTGAGCTAGAGCATGGAAGGTTTTTCCCTCCTCCTGACCCTTTCCTTTTTTCCCAGGTCATTGCCCCTTTATGAAGTCCTATCCCCTGTACGGATAGAGGGAGGAGAGTCCCCAGCCAACCCAAGATCCTCTGCAGGCCTCACACGGCCCATACCCAAATACATTTAACCTGTTCTTTTCCCCCAGGAAGGGGGGGACAGAAGGAGCGGGGGGGGGAAGGCGGGAAAGAGAGGTTGAAGACGAAGCAGTTAAAGAAGGAAATACAGAAAGTAAAGGCTTTTTTAAAAAAAAATTGTGCAAGGAAGAGTAGATGAGAAAAGCAGCAAAAGACAAGACTAAGGCAAACAAGGGAAGAGAATGAAAAACCAGTAAATTTGGAGCAGCTGTAGCTGTAGTTTTCAGGCTTTTCCATGTGAAAGGAGAGGCAAAGAGGCTTACCATGGGAGTTGCCCCCCCACCGGGGAAGCTGGAAAACCCTTTTGTTTTTTCCCTGCCCCTTGGAGAAAGGGGGGGGACAACATCCAAATAGAGGATTTTCCCTTTCTTTTCTCTGAGGAATCCCTTTTTTCATTTGACTTTTTAAGGGGGCACACCCCAAAAATTGTTTGCCTCGTTGCAAAGCAACAGTGCCTTCCCCAGAACAAGTAAAGGAGGGGGAGAAAATTTCTTTCACTGGAAGGAGCCCATTGTGTACACTCCCCCCCCCCCCCCCCTTTCCCTTCATAATAAGTGGTGGCCAAGAAAATGAGACAGAAAAAGTACCTCCTGGGCACCCCTTTTGGAACAATCCTTCTTCCACCTTCCCCTGTCTCGCAGGGTCTTCGTCAGCTCCCATTTTTTCCCACTGTCTCACCATGCACGGGGGCAGGGCGCCCCCCAGACCTGGCTTCTTAGACATGACTGACACAGATCCTTGAAGCCACGCATAGGGCCCATACCCAGTTCACAGGCTTTCAACCAGAATATGTTTTAGCTTTTTTTTGTCTAAATGTGTTGCTAAAGTAATTCCTCATGTCCTGGACTTTCAGCCATCTTTAGCAAAAAGGAGTCTTTAATTTTTGCTGGTGAATTGCAGTTTGGTGGGAGATTTTATGGTACTTGCAGAACAAGGGCAACCCCCTTTTTCAAGCATCCTTTGGTTAAGAGATTTCTGAAAGGTTACAAGAATCTGCATCCACCAGTGTCTGGTCCTACTGTTAATTGTTGGCAGTTGGTGCTTTCCCAACTAAGAAACCCTTGAGCCCTTGGCTTTGTGTGATCTGACACTCATCTAGAAATTGGCTTTTTTTTTTTTTGGTACCCACTAGATCAGACCTTTCCAAACTGTGTATCATAAACTTTAGTGCCGGCTGCAGTTTTTAAGTGTGTTACGTGAACATAAAGGTGGAAGGGAACCCT
Organism: Iguana delicatissima; assembly: GCA_948472985.1. NCBI lineage: Eukaryota > Metazoa > Chordata > Lepidosauria > Squamata > Iguanidae > Iguana > Iguana delicatissima. The sequence goes on along the minus strand of CAOKZL010005017.1, from coordinate 4,316 downwards.
GCTCCTGCTGCTGCCCTGGGCCAAGGCACCCCAGTGAGGGTGGCGGGGGAAACCAGGTCCAGGTGGAGGGGCTGCTCCCCTGCCCCTGGGGCTGAGGGGAAAACTCTGGTGAGGGCGGCAGCAGGCCAGACCTAGGTGGAGGGGCTGCCTCCACTTACTGAATTACTTACTGAATTACTGTATCGCAAAATGAAACATGTCTAAAAAGTGTCACCAACATGAAAAGTTTGGAAAACTCTGCACTAGATCTTCTAGGAGGGGAGTTATGTGCTCTCAGAGTTATTTGCCATACTCAGGTTTTCATGAAGATAAGGTGGTCCTTTGGCCTAACATTTCCTTCTAGCTCAGAGTAGTTTCAGCCTTCCACTTTAAGCAAGACATTGTGCTATTTGATACCAAACCTTGTTTCGGATTTGGAGTGCTCCTTCCAATCTCTAGATGTCAGATAGGCCCTCATGTTCTACATGGACAGATAGCTTTTTTCCATTGTTTCATTAACTTTTTGTTTGCTGTTCAAGCTCAAAGAAAGGTTTGTCAGTTTGTTGATCATAAAGTTTTGCTAAGTGGGTTTCAGCTACTGTTCAGCTTGCTTAAGGCTTTGCTGGCCAAACACTTCCTACTCCTGTAAAAAGTAATTAACCAGAGCAGTGGTTGCTTCAATTGCTTTGCTCAAAGCTGTTCCACTACCTGACATTTGCAAGGTGATTGCCTGATCTCAGCCCTCAACAACATTGCAGACTGGATATGAGGTCAAAGGTTGAGGCTGCTTTTGAGAAAGCTCTTCTCTTTTTTTGTCTTGCATGCATCTCCTCTCTGTGGCGACTAGCTTACTGGCCTCCCATTTTTCTGTAGTCCACAGGGACCATGAGAGCACTGGTGAACACAGAGAACCCCACCTTCTCCTCCCCTCATGGTATCCTGCTCTCCTTAGCTCTTTGGTTGCTGCTGTGGCAGCGGGGGGGTAGAGGGAATCTCATTGGTCTTGTACACCGAAGGATAGGGTTACCCACCCAAAATGCTCATTTCTCAGCTTGAGAAGGTTTTGACAATGCACTATGCAGGTGACCCACTCTTTTAGTTTAAATGACCACTGGAAGAATGGGTTACAATGTTCATCTCCTTATTCACTTTCTCTATGCTTCTTGCATTGTTCATCACACTAAAGACAACATGAGACATTTTTAAGAAACAAGAAAGGGAAAAAGCCAAGTTTGGGGCCTACCCACATTCTTTATTGAAATTTCATTTTAAAAAGCATGTGTGTGTCTGTCTGTGTGCCTGTGTGTCTGTGTCAGAAAAATTTTTCTCCCAAAGACTGGATTGAAATAGATACAGTTCATTTCTACCTCAGCAGCAATGCCGTACTCAGTAACATAGGTCTGTCCTGACCAGAGTCTTGGCAAATTAAGAACAAAAAAAATAATAATAATTGTGAATACTTATACAAAAATATCCTTTACTCCCATTTTCACAGGAGCTCTGTAACGATTCAAAGGGAAGGCTTTAGTGTCAAACTCTTAGCCAAAAGGGAAAGTGATAAGGGAGAAATTATGTGTGTAAACTGTTATAAAAATTTACTTTTTTAAAAAACAGGGTATCAAAAAAAGACCTTTGGCAAGGAACCCACATACGACTGAATGAGATGCCTCGAACAGGGCTCTCTCAAAAACAACTACCTTCAACAACATCACTGGGGATCAACCCAGGAACATTGAATGTGTGTGCAGGGTGGTTCAGAGGCACCACTAGAGACCTAGCACTTCCAGGGTGAGAAAGATTTCAGCATTGTGCTTCCTGCAACATGCACCATTTCATTTTTATCGTGCGTGTTGGCAACAACTCCTTCCCCCCACCCCCAAAATCAGCACGGCCAGGAGGGCTTGAAGACTAGTCTTGCTGTGACCTCTCCACAGGATGCAAATGATCCTCATACACACAAAGTCTTTTCCAGAGTCTTTTCTCTCCCTACACCAGGGAGTGGCTGGGTTGAAGGTTGCTACCCTTCACCTGCGCTCCTGTCCTGAAAGTACTGGTGATGCAGTGCTTTGAAAGCAGAGACACGCTTCAAGGGGTTGAATGTCAGCATTTCCTAGAGAGAGACAGAGACATGTAAAAGGGGAATGCATGAGGTGACACTTTCACACACACTTTTATCCAAAGGACAAATTCCAAACCATCACTGAATGACTGACTAAAGCAGGTGTGTACGACTGTGTCCCTGAAAAAAATTGTAGACTGCATTAACTGTTGACTAACATGGATTTTAAGGACTGGCAGGAACTGTAGCACTAAAGCAACTGGAGGGTCACAGTTTCCTAGCCTGGTCTGAAGTTATATAAAACCCAAACTGGAATACAAAGTGATCTATATCCCTGCTCTTATCTTTTCCCACTCTTTTGGTGCCTTACCCACAGGTTTGGAGCTCCCTTAAAAACTGGCGACACTGCTACTTTGAAAACACCACTCCATATTATCCTTTGGGTAAGGGCATGTTCACACAGTACATTATTCATTGCAGTTATCACCAGCATCTTGAATGTGCAGAAACTATAACAGTCGCACAAACACACACAGTTTCCAGAGAGTGAGTCACCGAAAAATCTTTGCCTGCCCCAGAACCCCAAATCCCCAGAATAACGACTCTGTCCTGGGGGTGATGATTCAAAGCTAAGAACTCCCTGTCATCTACGGGCCATATTCCTCTTTACAACTGCATAAGCTTTTTAAGAAATTACTGGATTTTTTATAATTGAAAAAAAAACTATGCTGATATCCTTACACACTTAAATCCTCCCTTTTTCCTCTTTTCCTTTCCCAGTTATATTTAAAAATTCAATTAAAAGAGAAAACTGTACATGCCAGGACTTCTACACAGGTATGCAAAGCAAGCAGCTTAATGCAACTGTTAGGTCTTCAGCAGGTCCAGTGCAGCAATGAGAATCTAATAAATGACTCTTACATAAACTCCATGTATTCAATAGGCCTACCCTAATTAAGATGTAAAACTGGATTTAGACTAAAGACAGCATCACATAGCAAAACTGTTCCCGGGCTGTATCATCCTAGACTATAATGGGAGGACAGGAATAGAGAGACAAAGAGACCTGTTCCACATATCTGAAAGTTCAAGTGCACTCAATGAAACCTATAAAAGAAAAATGAAACACAAAGAAAACCCTAGACCCATTTTTTTTTTGTACACATGAGTTTCTCTTTAAATATGCCAAAGAGCATTTAACTGTGATAGCCTTCCCGCCACCAGCCGCTCCACAAAACAAAGCGATACCATCTGGGTACAGTTTCACAAAGTGTTTGTTTAGGCTGGGTTAGAGAATTGATTTGGACTACAATGAATGGAGGTGAGAATGCTGGGTGAACATAGATGTGGCAATAACATCCCCCTATTATGCCAGGTAGATACTTTTTGCACAATGAAGTATCCAGGCACTCTCCAACACAATACTCTGCTTTCAGCAATACGTAACTGAACCAAGTACAGGGCAAAACCACGTATTGCTGAAAGCAGAGTTGTGCTGCAGAGCTCCCTTGGATACTTCATTGTGCAAAAGTATCTACCTGGCATAATAGGGGGATGTTATTGCCAGCATATGTCACCCAGCATTCTCACCTCCATTCATTCGTAGTCCAAATCAATTCTCTAACCCAGCCTAAACAAACACTTTGTGAAACTGTTCCCAGATGGTATCGCTTTGTTTTGTGGAAGCGGCTGGTGGCGGGAAGGCTATCACAGTTAAATGCTCTTTGGCATATTTAAAGAGAAAAACTCATGTGTACAAAAAAAAAAATGGGTCTAGGGTTTTCTTCGTGTTCAATTTCTATAGGTTTCATTGAGTGCACTTGAACTTTCAGATATGTGGAACAGGTCTCTTTGTCTCTCTATTCCTGTCCTCCCATTATAGTCTAGGATGATACAGCCCGGGAACAGTTTTGCTATGTGATGCTGTCTTTAGTCTAAATCCAGTTTTACATCTTAATTAGGGTAGGCCTATTGAATACATGGAGTTTATGTAAGAGTTGATTTATTAGATTCTCATTGCTGCACTGGACCTGCTGAAGACTAACAGTTGCATTAAGCTGCTTGCTTTGCATACCTGTGTAGAAGTCCTGGCATGTACAGTTTGTCTTTTAATTGAATTTTTAAATATAACTGGGAAAGGAAAAGAGAAAAGGGAGAGTAAGTGTGTAAGGATATCAGCATAGTTTTTTTTTCAATTATAAAAAATCCAGTAATTTCTTAAAAAGCTTATGCAGTTGTAAAGAGGAATATGGCCCGTAGATGACAGGGAGTTCTTAGC
>CAOKZL010005016.1:0-13762 GCA_948472985.1 Iguana delicatissima | reverse complement strand
AATAAAAAAACACACATAACACCAACAAAACGGCTTACTCAAGCCATTTGCCAGACCCCGACCTGTAATTTCTGCTAGCCTCTCTCCCCATTGGCCCTTTCAGTCATGGCTAATTTGTGGGAAAACCAGCACTTTTTTCTCTGTTGTTGTTGTTGTTGTTGTTGTTGTTGTTTTCACTCAAATGGGGAAAACTTTTCCTGTTTTCATATTTTGCACAGTTCCTAGCTTCTAGGTCAAGGGAAAGCACTTCATTCAGTGAATTGATTTATATAATGTAGAGCATAGCCAGGTGACAGCCAAGATAAACTCCCAGTTTTAAAACAGCTACTCAGCCATAGAAGAGGATACAAATTCTTCTCCTCTTTAAAATATGCATATATAGGCATTTTTGTCAAATCCTGCTGTGCTTAATCAAGCCAAATAATGCACAAATGGAGAATCGACCTGGTAGATTAGTAAACACATTCCAATAGGGTCAGAGTGCTGCAAAAGGATGACAGATAACTTCTATGTTAGCATATATGTGTGTGCATATCCAGTATCTGGCACTTTTTCTTTAACAGAAGTTCCGGTTATCCACATGCGGTTATCCACCTTCCGGATTAACCGATGTTGCGGCTGCCTGGGGCCATGGCTGTAGGCATTTCCGTGCTCCCAGACATGCCCAGACATGCCCCAGACGAAAAATGGCAGCCGCCAGGTCGGCTAATCCGACATTTCGGTTATCCGCCCCTCTGCCCGCCCGTTTAGGTCGGATAACCGAGACTCTACTGTATTTGCAAACAAGAGTTTGTTCCACCCTCAGCTTTTATGGTCTTTATCATTCATCAGCTGTGGTGGAGGAAAGCCAGAAGTATAGGCTTAAAAAAAGAAGAATAAGTCATAAAAGGTCAACACCTTTTGTATTTTTCTTTAAAAATCTTATTATTAATATTTTAAAAAAAATCTGTTCCAAATAGACTTCCCCCACCCCCATTTGTTAATGGTTTGCTCCATTATTGCTATTGCAGAAGCATCTCATATATTAAGTACTTTTTTTAAAAAGAAGACAGAATTTGGTCCTATGTCACATCTCTGAGTTTAAGCATTGTGGGGCTAATTTGAAACTTTCCAAAAGAGCACAAATTTTTTTAAAGTGCACCTCCAGAAATAAAGCCAGTGTCATGCATAGCTCATCATTAGCATTAAATTTATGTATGACATCATTTGTGCTGCTAAATTTAATCTTACCAACAGAAAGAACAAGCTATGTAAACATCTCATTTTTTTCCCCATACAGCAGAAATAGAATTTGGACACTCCCTACCATCTATTCTAAGGTATAGGTATTTTCAAATGGAGACATTCGTAAATATCAACAACAGAGACAGGTTTAAGTACTTTCAACATCTTTTATACATTTGGGAACAATAGTCCAGGTGAGTTTATTATAAAGGTCTGCTTTTCCAGTTCTAAAAATCTGTTTGCTATTAGTTTATGTATATGGCATGAGTTTCTTATAGCTGGAAAAAAACCACATCATCTTCTCATGTTGAAACTGCAGCCTTCCAGTGAACTGTATATCTGTATACTAAAAAGTGAGAAACAATGTTCACCTGCTAGAAGGTGAAACAGGTATGGCAAAAGTTGGGACCAGTGAGAAACAGTGGGGTCCCTAAAAACATTTCTGAATCTTACTATTTTGAAGAAAAGGTTTTATGAAATAGCTCTCACATAACTTTCTTTTACTGAGATGTTTTCCTTTTTTTCAAACACAAAGTGAAGCCTTGCTTTCCTTCACTCACATATAAGCCGTTTTTATTTATTTCACCAAAAATTGCCCAAATTTTGCATTAATTTGTCTAGATGTAACTGAAAATGTTTGGAAGTGCTCATGGTCACTATGAGTAAGCTGTAGGCAAAACACATAATTATGAAAGACTACTTTACCTTACACCTGAATGTATTATTTTAAGAGGTTAACTTACAGGATAGGAATAAAATAAGGAATAAGATACATAGAATACAAAAACAGGGGGTCAAGTTTTGTTTGGGACATAAACATACATATCTATGCCTTATGTGTGCTGTGTAAAGAAATTCAATAAAAGAAGACATATGTTAACTTGTTTTTTCAAGTATGCGGTTGCAGTGGGAATGTAGTCTAATTTATTTGTCTCACATTATGTCCTCATTTTAAATAAGTCTGGGGAAATGATGCCTACAATGTGCTTTAAAAAGAAGGAGGAAGAGGAGGAGTGGTGTTTGTTTCCACATGAATGTGAAGAGCTATGGAATTAAATTACCATTAAGCATTTTTCAATAGTTTACCATGCATTGTCTGCAGAAATACTTGGGAGAGGTATGTTGAAACTGCACTTTAATGGGGAAAAGATGGCTATTAAACAGGACTTGGTCAAGCATACATTTTCCATGCCTGTCTTGTAATTTTCATTGAATGAAAAATGAGTTTATTTTGAAATGTGGATTTTTGTCTTCTTGTATATTCATTGCAAGTTTGAAGTCTGCCTTTTTTTCTTCCCTTAAGAGGTGGAAAATTTAGAGACCTATTTAGAAGAAAATGTTCTTTCATAAAAAAAGAGAAGCTATTGGAATCTCAGGGAATTCTAACACAGGAGAAAGTGATAGAGCAATGGCAAGCACTATGGAAAAATTTCAATGGACAAAATCTGAGGTGTCACCCAAGTGTGAGCAGCAACAGTGAATGACCAAGATAGGTCTTCTCTAAATACATATTCTTTTCTAGACTGCAGCTGTATTCATGTTTTGAATTTCTGCTTCAGGAAGTGCTGGAACTGATTGGAAATGTATTGTTGGAAGAATGAGAGGATTAATTTTGAGGAGTGAGAGGATTTAATTTTGTTGAAAGTAATTCCAATGGGGTTAGATTATGTGTGCTTCCATACATAGAAACAAAATACCTTCTTTCCTTTATGATGAAGAATAACTTTTTTGCCTCTATCGATAATAGCATGCTTGCTGAAGTTAGTTATATGCATGCATTCAATAGGTCTATACATTCAAATTGAAACAGAAGACTGCTGTATCAGGATCTCTGACAGTTATGCCTTTGTACTCCATGTGCTTTGTACTACCTGTAACAGCAGTGTAATAATATGTTATGAGCTAAACAACAACAAACAGAATTTTTTCCACAGCTACAACCTCCCTCCCTCCACTAGATAGATAGATAGACAGACAGACAGACAGACAGACAGACAGACAGACAGATATAAAATCTCCATGGTATCAAGCTATAAATTGCCCCTTGTCACCCAGAATAAATGCCTACAGGTGACCAAGAAAATCTTCAGAAAATGTTCCTCCTGTTTGGGCCACAAATGACTGACATGGCTGCATAAGAGGGCAGCCAAATAATACATAAATATAGATGTAAATTTATTTGCATGGTCACCTTACATTCAACTACAGTTCACAATGAGGTACAGAGGCGGCATTTATAAAGGCTAAATAATGCATCTTTACCTTGATCTCAGTCCTGTTGAAACATGTAGCATTCTTCTCATTTGGATGTGAATACTTCAGTTGATGCTTGAGAGTTTTAAGGTGATTAAACAAAAACAAACAAAACAAACAAACCAAAAAACAAAAACAAAATCTCTTATTTACTTCACTGTTTTGAGGGACAAACATTAAAAAAAAACAACAAAAAAAAAAACAAGCAAACATATGTTTTTGACACCTAAATTGATTTTGTGGTGGAATGGGAGGAGGTGTAGGGTCAGGTGATCACATATTTACCTATTTATTTCTGCCACAGAACAGTAGCTACTTTTTTTTTGTATCAACATCCAAAACAGGCAGTGTCATCTTTTTGGGGGAAGTGAGGTTGGTTGGATTCTATGTGAATCTTTGTGTACATAATATTTTGTGCAGGCAAAAGGGAGCATTTCATCTCCCATATGCAGCTGGTTTCATCTTACAGAAAGAAACAACAGCTAGGGATATTAAGAGAGGTGTCTCATGGATTAGGGTAGAAAAAAAAACCACTATTTGAGATGAACAGACAGCCAAAAGAGTAGCAAAAGGGAAAGGCTATGGGAAATAGATTTTTTTTGTAATGTTGCTGGAGAAATATGGAATAAGGACTACCAGATGACTGCAAGGGAATACAAGACAAAGATAAGGTGGAAATTGTTGAGCCATTGCTTGGGCCTCTCAGAATCATCCCAAAAAACCATCCCTCTTCACTGGATAGATAACTTACCAGAGGTGGTCCTGAGGAATGGCTCCAGCAAAAATCCCACAGCCCCTCCCAAACAAATGTGTAGATGACCATGAACTGAATCAAGGGACAAATAGCCCCGAGTAGCCCAAGAAAAGCCAGGCTCTTGTTACCCAAAAGGCAGGCCCAGCCTCTATTCTCTATTATACTATTTTTGAGTAAGGCAATAACCAACACAACCAAACCCCGTGTGATTTCTGTTTCTCTCCCCATGATGAGACAGTGAACGTATACTAAGAGGATCAGAGCCATTCATTTTTTTTTTTTAATGAGGTGGTAAATCAGAGAGAGTGGGGGCATGTGAAGGCTGAAATTATTAGATATACATCTGCCCCAGTGGAAGGAGGGGGGCAGTCAGAAGGGGGGAAAACAGAGAAGGGGCCCTTTGAAAACACAAGTATGTTCATGCCTGTCAGGTGCCAAAATAAAACAGTGTCTGTGGTCAGGAATGTGAACACATATGGTAATAGAAGAGATGAATGGCTATTTGAGTGTACAAATATGCACATGAGTGTGGGAAGCAAAAAAAAATGCAACCACGCAGAAATCTGAATGGACATAAACCTATACGGCGACAGATGTCCATGGTAGTAACACCCCTTTGAGAATGTGGCTACATGTTGGGGGTTCCATGTGTCTTTCCAAACTGATTTCATTTTGGGAGTTAAATGGCTGTGGGGGCAAAAAAGGGGACAAACTACAGGAACCACACAGTGAAATTGGGATGGCCCCCATGAAATTTCACCCAGAATCAGCATAGTCACTTTCATGTCATACCTGATGGCCAAATTGCATGTTAGTCCAAATATATAATTAGCAGCTATGTGCTCTGGGTTTTCTTTACTTTAAAGTAAGTGCAGGGAAGCCTATTTGGTTTTGGAGATAAAAGCCCAATTTCTTATTTCTAATCCCCAATTTAAATTCCCCAGCTTGAATTACCCTTCTGCGTGCATCTGTATCACTTATTGGCAAGAGCAAGCAGAAAAAAAAATTCTGATCCAAAATGGAACAACAAAATGTCAACACCCTTCCCCAGATTCTTAGGCCCTTTTTTCACCTTCCCTTTTTTCCTATGGGGGCCATGAGGACACACGGGCCTCTTGCGAAGGACTTGTGTCCCCTCTGCTTCTCCTTACCACTCTGTGCTGGCCAGAAGGAAGCGTGGGGTCCCCGCCTTTTCTTTTGCCACACCCGGGGGACCCCCCCCAGGCTGTGCTGGGGGGGGGAAGCGCAATGGCATCTCCAAAGCCTCCACCCCGCAAGGTAAGTGTGTGTGGGGCCCGGGAGTGACACAAACACACATCATTTTTGGCAAGAACAGAAAATGATATATTCGTGATGTGCCTAGGCCTCGGAGCACCCGTGTGATTGCCAGGACATAAATGTACAGTCTTGCGAACATTCTGGAGGCCATTTTGCATGAAAATGGCATGCGAAAAGGGCCTTAATCTGGATTTCCCCATCCCTCCAGATTTTAAAAAAAGGTAATGTAGTTGGTTTAGACAATTCAATTGGGTCTGTCTGTCCATAAGTAAAAACCCAATGGATTTAATGTGATTTACTTCTAACATTACCCAAAGCAGTTCCTCATGTAATATCCTACTGCAGATCTCTGAATGAAAAGTCACAAACAGTGCAAAAAAAAAGGGCAAGGGGGGAATGGATGCCCAATCATGGAAAACGGGGATTTATAAAATAGTTCAAAAAGAAATTCAATGAAAACTATTGCAGTTTAAAATTTTAAAAAGCTAAGCTGGATAACTGAGTTTTGTGTAAAGTTTTGGAATTTGGGGTTTTCCAACAAAGCATGTGATAAATTGTGAGAAATTGCACCTTTTACAACACATACATGTGGAAATCCCAAAACAATGGGGTTTACTTTAAAAAGAGACAAATAACTATCCAAAAATTATCTCTGAAATTATTTTGGAATTATATTTTCTTTTGTTCTGTTTTGTTCATTTTATTTGGAGGTTAAAAAAAAAATTGCACAAAGTTGATATATTTTCTAACAAACTTATCTCCTGTCTACCAAATCATACCATCCCTCATTGGATTCCAAAGACTGTCCATCTCCTTCACATTAATAGTAGGTGGGGAAATGAGGTAGTTCTTTCAAAGGCTTAACAACTAAACAATAAGCTCATTCCAGAGTGTCTTTCAGGTGACTTGATTTCAAAAAAAAATTGATTAAATTGAATGTCATTGTTCAATACAGATTGCTTTATCTGAATCATATTCCTGAAAAGTTTCATTAAATCCTTTTACTGTTGCATTTCCTTACTGATTAACTACACCAAAGTAAAAAGTATGGGCCACAGGTAACCTATTAAGTTGAAATTGCTTCCCTCTATCTTCTGCATGATATTTGTAAATTGCAAATAAATTGGAACAACCATCAGACATGTGGAAAGTCATTTGTAATTTAGAAGTCTGTCTTCCTAACGATTGATAGTAGCACAATAAATGATTCCGTGTTGTTTACCTTTCCTGGGTTAATGATGAACCCTGTGGTGGAAGGGTCCATATCGTTTTTATAATTTGTGAAATAGTTTTTCACCATCAGATAGAAAAAAAAAGGCTATGTCAAAAATATATAACCAAAGTTGCATGGTAGATTTAAAAAAAACAGTCTTCTTTTTTCTTCTCTCTCTCATTTTTTCCTTCTTTCTCTCTCTCTCTCTTTTCATTTTCTAAACCAGTCAATTGCCTGTTCCAATAATAGCCCACTATGTTCAATTGCTTTCATAGAGTTTTATTATGGGTGATCTTGGACTGTTGATGGAATGTTGAAGTGGTCAGAGGTGAGAACAGCAAGAAATTTGCCTCTCAGTTACCAAAAGCAGGAAATTAAAAAAAGAAGAGAGAGAGGCAACCATATCTAATTTTTCTTTTTATGCAAGAAGGGGAGGGAGGTTCCTCTTGCTATCAACTGTATTTAAATGACAGGATTAATTCTACCATGTTGGTGACTTTTGACAGCTGTGTTATGTACTAATTGAAATATATGGCAGGAAGCCATCAGAAATCTTTCACCCACAAACTGAAAAGTGGATCTGTGCAGGATTTGTCTCCTGTATTCCTAATCAAGATAGAAAGATCTTCTGCAGCATTTTCCTTACCACTCCACCAAAAAGTTGCTACTCCTCTATTTTCTTACTGAATGCCCTCATTATAAGGCAATGCTTATCTCTACAAAGTAACAAATGTTTGAAGGTCTTTAGTCAAGAGTTGTGATGTGCAGCAGCAGGAATAATCACAATAATCACAGGTGGGGAGTACTTCTCTTGAGGTCAGGTAGCTGAGGGAAAATTATTGAGAGGAATGTCATTTTGGAGGCTTTGGTATGGAGATAAATTTCCCCGAAAATCAAAAGAAGGGCAAAGGGGTATTTAGGATACTAATGAACTAAATGTGGGTGATGTCTGCAGAAGAATAGAAACTCAAAATGGAGGGCTGAAAGCACATTTTTGGGAAAAAGTCCCTAAACTTAATGAACAATAGAAGATATTTATGTATGTTGGTTGTGTTTTTACACATCTATCTCAGGGGCAGAGGGTAAAAGGAATCTAGAATTCAACAAACATGGCCCTCTTTTGGGGGGGGGCATCTTATTTTGCATGATGAAATATAGTGGAACTACACTACAAGATTCAGGAAGAAGTGCCACCTACCATGTCCTTTCCCCTTTCAAATAGTCTCTTGAAGTAAAACGACCCCCAAAAAAATTTTTGAGAAGAGAGAAAGTAGTGCTGGCTCCCCATTTACAACTCCTCCCCCGAATACTGATGGTGACAGCAGTGGTGGTAAACCACAACATTGCTTCTACTTTCTCTCTGGGAAGCTATCAGTAAGTTTGATCTCACTCATTTTCTCTTTCTCACTTTCTGACAGTGTGCAGCCAGACAAATTATACTCCTTTTGAAAAGGCAAGGCAGGCTATGCCCACAAAATGTTCCACGTATTTTTCCCCATTCTCAACAACAACTAAAACCCTGATCTGGAAGAAAATGTTTGCTTGATATGAGGAAAGGTTATGAACAAAAGAGCATGAGGGAATTTATTGATATTTAAGTTCTTTTTTATCAAGGGTGTCCTTGCCAATATTGCCCCATTTGTTTATTAAATTTAAAAGAAATCTAACACCCAGTGTACATTTTGTAAAGGATATCACATTCTTCTGTAGTACACTTCATTGTCCTTGAGCCCCAAATCCCACTTGTTTGTCTTTGTATTGTACACTTCAGTAAAATATTTATGTAAGATTCTTCCTTGCCCACCTATAAAAGTGTTTTTTTTCTTCTTCTCATGTTTCAAAACCAAATTTGATTCCTCCAATTAGGTTTGATCTTTGAATGCTGTTTACTCAGGTGCAAAAGATGTACAGAAAATTAAATAAAAGATTTTAACCAAAAGCACAGGATCTAAAAATCTAATAATAAAATTAACCAAAGGTTTGCTTACGTTCATTTAAGAAGCATGCCCTAATTTGAGTATGCATGGACTGAAAAAAACGATTCCTTTCAGCTTAACATAAACCATTGTTCGGGCCTTTTTGGGCAACCCAAGCACATAGTAACTGGCTCCATGTTTGTCACTCTGATGTCATTTGCAATTATAAAAAAGTTTATTTTCCCTCATGAAAGGAATAAATTTAACACACAAAATTTGGGAAAATTTAAAACTAGGTTACTTTTAAAAGGAGCTATGGGAATGTATTTGTTTTCTCAGCTGGCAATCTCATTTCATAAGTGGATGCAAGGTGCTTCTAATGGACACAGAGGAAGTGTTTTAACATTAAAAATGCATTTGGGTTTGGAAAATTATTGACTATGAGAATGGGGAGTGCAGATAGGCTGGGAACCAATTTATATGAAGTGTAAAATTTTTACTTATTTCAGAAGAGCTGTGTAACATTGCTCTAGTAGGATAATTTTTTTTCTAGCTAAAATTCCTAGAGAAGAAAACTGTTTTCATGTTTGTAATGTCATGTCCTTCCATAAAAAAAAGACATCTGGTCAAGTATGATTTGCATTTGAGACTCGCTGCAGCCATTTCTGCATTATACTGTTATAGGGATCATTCCACTTTCAACATCCTGTGGAATTCTCGGGTTGTAGTTAACCCAAAGGGCCCCCAAAATGCCCTTCCCTAAATTGCAAACCTCTGCATTTCATAGGATGTTGAAAGTGGAGTGAAACCACTATAACAGTGTAGTGTAGAAATGGCTTATTTGTTGTATTGTTGATGGTGTACGTCATTTCCATTATGGCAACATATGGGGTTTTCTTGGAAAAATTTGTTCAGATTTGTTCATTCCTTTTGAGGTTGAGAGGTTATGACTTAAGGTTATTTGGTTTTCCATGGCCAACAAAATCAATGTCGTCCTGACACTCAAACCACAGCATCACACTGCTTTATCTGTTAACCACCATTGTTCAAACATGAAGGAGGTCTAAGAAACTAGAATAGAACCATTAAATCAATTGTGGAGTAATGGCTCTATTTTTTTAAAACCCATTCATTCAAGGAGTGTTTCTAGTTTGAGCTAACAATGATCTAGGATGAAGTATGTATAACATTTGAAGAAGGATGCGAATTTTTAAAAACTAAATTTTTCCATATACAAGGTTGAATAGTTGCCATATTTTCTTTTGCTGCAGAACAGAATCTGGATAATTGGAAACTTTTCCCCCTGAATTTGTAATTTCCCAAAATTTTCTAGGGAACTATTCTGAAATATACATAATTTTTCATCAGAAAAATCTCATTTTTTTTTTAAAAATGTGCAGGGAACAATGTTTGTCCCCAAACATGGGGGGAAAATATGTTTCTGTTTATTGGGGGGGAGTAAAAGAAAAACCATTAATATTTCTGCATAAATAACTGTGGGAGAATAAATGTTGGGAGAAATTGTGGAGAAATCTTACTGTTAAATTTTTCTTCTTCCCCCACTGTTCCCAAGTTAAGGCCCTTTTGAAGGAGACTAAAAAAAGAAATATTCTTTTTGTCTCTACAATTATTTCTTCTCATTCTTTGACTAGCATCTTAATGTATGGGCTAACACAACCAAACTCTTTTGCTTGAGCTAAGATAATGCAGAAAACTATTCTTCTGTTGTTTTTATTCTGATGCTGCAGAAATCCATGGACACATCCAAGTGAATTAAGTTGTGTGAATAAGGTCAGAATATGCTGTCTATCCCCCTCCCCACTGTTGCTTATCTTTCAAATCTACTATGGCCTTTTCTCCTTCTTCTTCTTTTCATGCTAATAATAAATATGATTTATTTTTTGCAGGTACCACTTCTCATATTTGTGTTAGCATTAAATTGGCAGGGCACCTGTGATCGTTTTGCTTCAGACAAAGATAATGATGGTGAGAAAAATTTTTTTTTAATTGGCCGCTCTACCAAGTCCTCCCTGCTTTTCTGAAATGGAAAGTTAAAAATTTCGTTTTCTTTTCCTTTTTTGTTATTAAAATTTTTCCTTTTATTTATTTCATCAGGATAGTAAGTTTTCTGAACCAAGACGGGAAAAAGTTCCATTATGTTAGTAACACACTTTTCCCAAAATATTTTGGAAACTTTATACTTGTGCACAATTTTGTCAGCCCACAATCTTTCTCCCACTCTAACTCTAGAAACTGTTTCTCTATCTGCTTCCAAAACTATGGCAAAGTATCCCTTTTACAACTGAAAAATAGCTCAGTTAAAATTATAGGCCCCCCCTTTTTTGGGGCCCATTTTTGCCTTACAGATGGAATAATTATTCTTTTGATTTTGCCTTTCATAAGAGCTGTCCCAAGACAATTTTTGCTTTAATTCATAAGACACCATAGTACCACATGGCAACCTTTTAGTTCATCTACAGAAGCCAAACTGACTAGCAGAAAATTTACTTTGGCATTTGTGGGCAGAAAAATTATTCATCCCAGCTGATGGCAGCAGGATAGTTTAGAGGTAAAAGGGACCATAGGCTAGAACTTTCAATTTTTTAAAAATGCTTCAATTCCCTTCCCTTTTCTTTAGTCTCTAATAGGAGGTTTATGTCTTATCTTTGTATGTATGATTCAAAGGAGAAGCAGCCCTTTGGGTCTCCAATCAGATGATCCCACGGTGAGAAGAGATCTGTGTGTACATCTTAACTAGTGGTGGACACTGAGCAGTGATTGGATCTGTTTCCCACATGATGTCATTCCTGTCCTAAAGGAAGTTTGGGCCCCTTTTTAAATACATTTCTGGTGCGGGGGGGGAAATACCCTGGTGGCAATCACAGCCCTAAACCCCTTTGGGTGCTATCACATTTTGGAATTTCCCAATGATACAACCAAAAAAAGGGTTTTTTAAAACAAAAAGTTAATCTATACCCTGTTCCAGAAGAACTGAGTATAAAGAAATTACTTTTTAAAACTTTTGGACTATAAATCTCAAAACCCCTAGACAACATGGACATGGCTCTGTCAGCTGGTGGTCCTAGGAGTTGTAGAGAAAAAAAAGATTTTTTTAAAATAAATAAATAAATAAAAAATTCCTTTTTTGACTTTTAAAAAGCATCAAAAAATATTCTTTAGTTAAAATTTAGAGAAATTTTTTAAATGCATATTAAGTATGTGCCCGAAATAAAAACAAAGGGAATTTAAAATGTTGTTTTTTTTTCCTGGTATAATCACATATTATTCAGCTGCTAAAAGACTGAATTTCTTGTCAGATTAAATAGCCTTTAAAGTTGTCAAAAAATGCTGTGCACAGCAGATGTATTTTTATAATTTCTAGAAAAGAACTTTCTGTTTGCTTGTGTAGCAGAATATTTCTTTTATCAAACACGGACATGAAAAAATCTGATGTGTAGTTTATTTGGAATGTTGTAGAAATAATTCATTTTTGTTTACGAACAGTAATTAAAAATCTTCTTTCCCCACATTGCGTCAAATGTCCTAGAAGAAAATAAATTTTAAGTTTCCCCAGTTTTCTTGTGATTATTCTCAATTAATTTGGTAAGGCTTAAATATGAATAAACATCCACAGGATTACACTCTGTGTGTGTGCTTGTTATGTGTGTGTGCTACAAGGGGGGGGAATTTATTTATTATTTTTGCTCAGAACGTATAACCCCATCAAAAATTTAAGTAGGACAAAGTGAAAAAAATATTTGCCCATTCCGGTTTTATGTTGGAACAACCAACTTTCAGAAAAGATTGTCAGCAAAAAAATGAAAGTTGTAAGGCTGAAGGTCAAAACATTCAGCTTCCCAGAGAGATTTCTACACTTTCCTTTCATATAGCCATAGACTAGGAGAGCAGTCTATTATTTTCCTACTTTACTGTATCTAGCAAGGGAGAGCCACTAACTAATAAAAAAAAACTTCAAGCAAACAACTTAATTATATATTAACTTAAATATTTTTTAATAAAATATGGTGAGTTAATTCACATTGGAAAAAAAAAACTCATCATTTAGCCTAAAAATTTTAAATTTAAAGTAATTTTTTCCCAAGCTCTGTATAATGTGAACTTTTTCCTCTCTTTTGAAATGTTTGTGGAAATAGGTACACAGATGTGTTGTTCCAAAGGTGAGTGAAGAGATTTACCAGCAATGACAACCCGCTGAGGAAAGTTGGGAAATTATTTGCCTAAAGAGAGAGACTTGTGAGAGCAAAGATGACTTCCCAAATTTTTACCTATACAATACTAATGCAGAGAACCAGTTGGAGGTCAAAAGAACCTTTTATTGAGAGAAAATCACAAAAACACACAAGATTCCAAGCACTCTCAAAACCATACAAGGCTAACAGAAGGAAAGGAAGGGAAAATTGGAAGGAGGAGTTAGGATGAAGTGGGTGATGAAGTGGGGAAAAAAAAAAGAAGTTGTGCTGAAATTGTTAAAAAGAGAGTTTGAGGGTAGGCCAGAGCATGAGAATCAAGAAGCAAAAGGAGGAGTGAATGCCACATGATAGGGTACTACAAATTGTCAGGCTTGGAGCCCCGGTTTTTCCTTTTTCTGCCCTGCAGAGGAAAACATTAATGGCTCTCTGGCAGAGCAAATAAAGGGGTGCAGAAATAGTAAAGGTTAGCATTAGATGACAAAAAGGATGGGAGCCATGATAGCCTCTTATGTCTTTGGGGAGGTAAGGAAATAAAACTTTCAGCAGGAAGGTAGGCTACAGGATGTTGGTCATTGTTGCTGTGTCTGAGTTTAAGGTATTGTTTTCTCAGTTTGGGGTATTGAAAGGATCATCTTAAAATCATTTAGTCAATCCCCAAAATAAATTTAGCAATCGTCTGAACAAAACAGGGCAAAACATAAGTATTGCTAAATTTACTAGGATTGATAAATGGTTTAAGTGATCCTTTAAAGCCCAAACTGGAAAACAAATTTTAAATAGCAAGCAAAATGAAAAATCCCGAGCCACCTTCCTGTGAAAATTTTTTTTTCCAGCCCAGAATTTAAGAGGCTATATCTATCATGTTTGTCATTAAGCTAACCCTTGTAGTTTGGCCCCCTTCTTTTTGCTCTGA
>CAOKZL010005015.1:0-14141 GCA_948472985.1 Iguana delicatissima | reverse complement strand
TAACTTGGGGGAACTTACCGGTGGAAGTCAAGAAACAGATGGTTTGAAAGAATAATGATCTTTTTTAAAAAGACACACACAATGTAAGCAACACACACATACAGATAACTAAGGAAAATAAGGTGTGAGAAAAGATAGGGAATTTTCAGAGGGAAAAGTTTTTTCAGTGGTCCCAAACCTGTTTGAAACCGGAAGATAGAGCCGATCCCTGGGTTCGATGTACTCACACGTGGAGCTGGGGGAAGCTGCCAAGGATGCCAAGGCGTCTGGAACTGGAGCAACCCTGAGGAAGGTCTGGGAATCAAGGTTTTTATAGGGAGAAGTGTGATTGCAGGCTATGCCTTACTCAGAGAAACAATGGGTTTTGGTCAGAATGTCTCCAAGTTACAGTTTAGCAGAATTCAAGCCAATTAACAATGATGTAGCCAGTATGTAAATGCACAATGTGGACAGTTTTTTATTCAGTCTTTGTCAAGTTGCCTGCTTGGGCAGGGAGCCTTTTGTAGGTAGGATACAAGTGTTTCCCGGGGGAGATCCCTGAAGCTGCAATGGCTGCTGTATTTGAGGATTTTTTCGGAAAATTAAGTCCCCAAGCCTAGTTTTGTGCTTGTCTGGAAGCCTCACAACACGTGGAAAAAGGGCAGTATGGTAAGGCCGAATTATGATTTTAAGTGATATCGGGTGCTATCTCCAAATAGGCCTAAACTGCAGTAACACTATCTGCATACACTGGATGGGTGGACAAGCTCACGGGGGAGGGGGGGGCAGGAGAGTACATCCCTTCATCTTTGCCATTCCTAAAAGTCCCCCTTTCCCTCTATCTTTCTCCCTTGCTTCAGTTTTTTGTATGATGGAGTTTAAGTCAGCATCACATTTCCAGTTCTGTCCTGAACACAAGTCAACAAGTGCCCACAGCAGCAGGTTGTGCTGTAAGAGTGGTAGGCACCAGTCCAATTTGCATCAGAAACAGGTTAAAGAAAAAGAAAGAGGGAACATGAGGGTGGCCTTTGTCTACAAAACTGTCGGCAGGTCAGAAGTTTAGGACATGAAAAGCCCAAAAAGAACAGAATAATCTAAAACAGAAAAAAAGGTCAAGAAAAAAAAGGGAAAGGGGAAAGGCCCGGAGTAAAGATTGTCAGTTGTTGAGGACTTGAGGACTGCACAATATTATGGGCAGGCCTTAAGGTTAAAATTTGCTACAGTGTTAATTGTGTCAGTGTTTTTTAAAACAGTAGAACTTGGCATCTTTGCTTCTTTTCCTCAGTGAGGGATGGGCATGTCCCTTCCAAACTGGTACTGCCATGCCCTCGGGGACAGGGTTTCTATGGCGGGTTCTCAACCTGTGGTCCCAGGTTTTTACTTCAGCTCCCAGACCTGAGCATCCCCATAGTGGCTGTTTGGGGGAGCTGAAGTCCACAAACATCTGGGGACCCACAGGTTGAGAACCACTGCTCTATGGCCTCAGATCTTTAACACAGAGGCAACCCCTGCTCCTTGTCATGTTCCAAGGAAGTAGGAATTGACTACACTACATTTTTTTTGGGGATTGTGGAAAAGGGAAAAACTAAAGGTGATACAAAGGGGGACTACTGAAACTACTTCCAAAAGTACTAGATAGGGTTTTTGTACCAAGTCCGGGGTGATTTGTAGTTTAAGTGCTTGTTTTACCTTTTGGGCCAGTTACCACCTTTCCTGGATAGGGAAAATTTTACCTCAGTGCTCAACACACTGGTAGTTTCTATTAGACTGTTACAGTGAATATGAAAATGCTTGATCTTGAAGGTAAACACAGAAGCTGCAGCTGATATAAAATCAAGCGGGAAACCCTGCTAACTGGAGTGCCATGAGGGAACCATATAACACTGATTTTAAAGGTTTTCTCACTGGTTTCTGATATGCTTCCAAAAATTCAAGGTGATAAATTTTAAGCCCCCAATGTCTCAGGATGAGATTTGAAGTAGCACTTCTCCTTTTATATTCCTGCTGAGAGTAAGGTCTGTTTGAAAGAGCCATCCTGATTTCCACACACTGTGGGGAAAAACATGTAGAGGGCATTCTGCTGTTGCACCCTAAAAGGATAAGTTTCCCCCTTTAAAGGTTTAATTGAACTTTAGTTTGTGTCATTAGCCCCCAAAAAAACAAGTTTTATCCTTTGAGGCTAGTTGATTTACTGTATATACTCACGTATATGTTAAAAATTTCAGTCAAAAAATTGACCAACCCTGGGTTAAATTTCACCGGTCAATGAGCTACTAATTTTTATATATATGTAAAAAGAAGAAATACAGAGCAAAAGGTAAGGTGGGGGAAACTAAAAAAGCATCAATCCTCTCTTCTCCCCGCTCTACTTGGCCTTTTCCCGAATGCCCCGGGTAATGAGTGGAAATACGACTTTCCGGCTTTTCCTTAAGGATCAATGAAAGAGTAGGGGGCCTTCAGATTTTCCTGGGACAGACTAAGCTCTGCCTTTTGCCATTATTAAAGAAGGTGGGTGGGTGATGTTTATCTTTATTTATACTCCACTTTTCTCCTTGAAAGGTCTCAAAGCAGCTTACAATAGTTTAAAAAGGAAGGGGAAAGATGCAGCCAACCCCCCACAAGGAAGAATGGTTTCAAATAAACTATATAAATTTGGGTTTTGAAAGGGGATGGGCTTACTTTAAAAATTTTTGGAAAATAAAGTAAAATAAATTTAAAAAAGGAAATTGGGATATTCTGAACCCTTTATGGGAAAAAACACTGGGATGATTATGCTTTAAAATTGGATTGTATGAATGAATAGATCATGTTATAGTTTGAGAGAAAAGAAATGTTAAGAAAAAAGAATTTTTTGATATAGAGGGATGAAAAAAACCGGATAAAAATAGGAACCCAAAATAAACAAATAGGTTTAAAGTATGGGTAGATAAACTCCCATAAAGGGGTTCAGTGTAGTGGCTGTTGTTACAGATTACAGGATGATATAAATATAAAAGAAAAATTTTCCAACGGAAAAAGGGGGGGTTTGGGGGGGGGGAAAAAAAGTTTTATTGTTGTACTACGGATAAATGATCTGAAAATGATAAGAAATTAATTAGTAATTATAAAAACCTAAGGGTTTTAGGTAATGTGTTTGAGAGTTATTAGGCCATGTGTTTTATGTATATTTTTTTTAGGGTTTTAAATGGAGTTTGGGTTGTTGGAAAAAGGAATAAGTGTCAAATGTGTTGTGTTGTTATTATTAAAATCCTTGAAAAAGGGGAATAAGGGGCATAGATACCGAGTAATCGCAGATAAGATATTGTTAAAACTATAAATAAAGTCTATCTCACTTATAATCAATGTAAATAAGATCTATAATCTTACATAATTATGGTTGTTGATGTGTTGGGATGTGATTATGTAAATTTTTTTTAACATAATTTCAATAAACTTTTTTTTTTTATAAAATAATAAAAAATAGTTTAAAAAAAAAACATAGTTAAAACTACGACATACAAAAGTTAAAACACACATTAAACAATCAGAGAATTTAAAAAAACAAAAATTAATATATATTAAAAACAACCAACAAATCACAATTAAAATAACCAAAACATTCTTCACAATAATCATATATTAAGCTGGAAATAAGAATCCCTTTTAATTGTCCCCTGAAAGCAGGAAGGGAAATTGCCCCAACCTCTGAAGAGAGTTTCAGAGCGTGAACCTTTTTTTAAAATAAGAGTTAATATTGGCTTAACTTTTATTCAAAAAAAAAAAAAAAAAAGAACCATCCTCTTCTTTTTTACTAGACAAAAGGCCTTTCTGAATGCTGCATGGGAACACTGTGGCATATAGCTAAGGATGGCTGTCCTGAAGGGGCATTGGTCCTTTCCTTTCCTATAAAATTTCCCCTTTAAAACTACCCACAGGTCATATAAAATCCAAATTGGCGGCACTGGCTAAAAATTAAATGGGGGTATTACACAAAAATACATAATTAAAATTGTAAATTTGCATGGTTTAAATACTAAACTTTCTAACTGATTTTAAATTGTTTTGTTTTAACCATTGCTTAATATGTTTTTGTCCACTACCTTGTGTTGTTGTTGTTGTTGTTGTGTGCCTTCAAGTCATTTCTGACTTTGGTGATGTTAAAGCAAACTATTATGGGTTTCTGGCAAGATCTGTTCAGCGGGGGGTTTTCCTTCCCCTGATGTGACTGTCTCAAAGGGACTAGTGGGTTTCCATGGTTACATGTAGATTTGAACCCTGGTCTCTGAGTTGTAGGACAACATGAAAAACACCACACATCACCCAGAGATCTTTTGATAGAGGGTGGGATATAAATATTTTAATAAAATCAATAAATCATGATATGTTTTCAAGCATTTTGCATAAAGTTTAGGCATTTTTCTCACTTATGTAGCATGAAACAGGGTTTGCTGCAAGAGGTTGCATTCCCTAGTAAGTCAAAACCATACTTGCAATCTGAAAACATAGTCTAAACCTGGTTCCTGACTATATTATTTATTTGCAAAAATCTGTGGGTTTTTTTTTTTCTTTCTTTTTCCTCCAGCCGTATATATTAATGATCTCGTTTTCTTCAAAAGGCAACATTTGGGTATGCTTTATAAACAGAAAAAATAATTTTACAGTTTTAAGTCAGGGAGATTATCTGTTTACCTTGCTATTAACTTAAAGGTATGGTTTGAGTACTGAGCAATTGTTTCAGTTTCATTTCCTAATTTTCCAATATCAAAAAGTGTCAATTAACTTTTTTTTAGTATTTGAGGTATAAATTGCCCAGTGTTTTAGTATGCCACATTCTGGATTCTTTAAAATATTGTGAACCCACCAGAAGAATCATATCAGCTTGGCAGGGGGCAGGATTTCTAACTGAATTACAGGATCTTACCCTTGACTGAAATTTTCAATTATGAACACATCAGTCTGATGTTTGGGTATTTATACTCTCAAATACTAAAAAAAGTTAATTGACACTTAATGTGGAAAATTAGGAAATGAAGAACTGAAACAATTGCTCAGTCTCAAACCATCCTTCTTTGAGAAGTTGATGGCAAGGTAAACAGATAATCTCCCTAAACTAAACTCCTAAAATTATTTTCCTGTTATAGAGCATACCCAATGTTACCCTTTTGAAGAAGAAACGAGATCATTAATATATACGGCTGGAGAAAAGAAAGAAAAAAAAAACCCACAGAATTTTGCAAATAAATAATATAGTCAGGAACCAGGTTTAGACTATGTTTTCAGATTGCAAGTATGGTTTTGACTTACTGCAGGGAATGCAAAACCTGTTGCAGCAAACCCTGTTTCATGCTACATAAGTGAGAAAAATGCCTAAACTTTATCACAAAATGCTTGAAAACATCTATCATGATTTATTGATTTTATTAAAATATTTATATCCCACCCTCTATCAAAAGATCTCTGGGTGATGTGTGGTGTTTTTCATGTTGTCCTACAACTCAGAGAGACCAGGGTTCAAATCTACATGTAACCATGGAAACCCACTGAGTGGCCTTGAGACAGTCACATTCAGAGAAGGCAAAGCCCCGCTGAGCACCTTGCGAAGAAAAACCCATAATAGGTTTGCGTTAACATCACCACAAGTCAGAAATGACTTGAAGGCACACAACAACAACAACAACAACAGCAAGGTAAGTGGACAAAAACATATTAAGCAATAGGTTAAAACAAAACAATTTAAAATCAGTTAGAAAAGTTTAAGATAGTTACACATGGACATATACATTTTAATTGCCTGCAGAATCTCTCATGGTTATATTTCAAATCCATGTAGACAGTTTGAGGCCAGGTTTGTGATGTAAATTTTATCAAATTCATGACCTGTGGATAGGTTAGTTTTATAGGCAGAGGAAATGAACTAATGCCCATTTTAGTAAGGATTACAGAATCTAGCTACTGCTAATGCCACAGTGTTCCCATGCAGGCATTCAGAAAGGCCTTTTGCCACTCTAGTCAGAGAAGAGGATGGTTCCTTTTTTTTTTTTTTTTGAATAAAAGTTAAGACACAATATTAACTCTTATTTTAAAAAAGGTTCCACGCTCTGAAACTCTCTTCCCAGAGAGGTCAGACTGCATCCTCCCTGCCTGCTTTCCAGAGACAATTAAGGGCATTCTTATTTCGGCAAGCATTTAATATATGATTATTGTGAAGAATGGTACTGGTTATTTTAATTGTGATTTGTTGGTTGTTTTTAATATATATATTAATGTTGTTTTAATTACTACTGATTGTTTAATGTGTGTTTTAACTTTTGTATGTCGTAGTTTTAACTATGTTTTCTTTTTAAACTATTTTTTATTATTTATAAAAATAAAGTTTATTGAAATTTATGTTAAAAAAAATTTACATACAATCACATCCCAACACATCAACAACCATAATTATGTAAGATTATAGATCTTATTTACATTGATTATAAGTGAGATAGACTTTACTTTATAGTTTTAACAATATCTTATCTGCGATTACTCGGTATCTATGACCTATTCCACCGTTACTGTTCAGGAACTTTAATAATAACACAACACATTTGACACTTATTCCATTTCCAACAACCCAAACTCCATTAACACATAAAACAAATATACAGTAAGACACATGACACATAATAACTCTCAAACACATTACATACATACCAATCCTTCTTAGTTATATAATTACTAATCTAATTTCTTATCATTTCAGATCATTTATCCGTATATAATAATAGACGTTTTCCCATTCACCACCCCTCTCAAACGTTAACTTCCTCTCTTTATCCAGTTAGGAATATTTACTTGTATATTTATATCATCCTGCTAATCTGTAACAACAGCCACTACACTGACTCTTTATCGCAGTTTATCTACCTATACTAATCCTATTTGTTTATTTAGTTACCTATTCTCTATCCGTTAGTTACATCCCTCTATATCATTACTCTTACTTAACATTTCTTTACTCTCAAACTATAACATGATCTATTCATTCATACAATCCGATTAATGCATAATCATCCCAAGTGTTTTTTCCCATAAAGGGTTCAGAATATCCCATTCCTCTTTAAATTTATCTTTACTCTTATTTTCCAATCTTAATGTAAGCCTATCCATTTCAACCAATTCATATAGTTTATTTGATCCATTCTTCCGTTGTCGGTATGGCTGCATCTTTCCACTTCCTTTTTCAAACTCATCAAGCTGCTTTGAGACCTTTCAAGGAGAAAAGTGGAGTATAAATAAAGATCATCATCATCACCACCTTCTTTGAGTAGATTGGCGAAAGGCAAGAGCTTAGTCTGTCCCAGGAAAATCTAAAAGAAGGCCCCCTCTACTCTTTCATTGATCCTTTAAGGAAAAGCACCAGAAAGTCGTAACTACCACTGCCATTTTACCACCCAGGCATTCAGAAAGGCCAAGAAGTAGAGCTGCAGAAAAGAGGATTGATGCTTCTTTTAGTTTCTCCCACCTTTCACCTTTTGCCTCTGTACTTCTTCTTTTTACATACATATATATATATAAAAGAGTTAAGGTACAGTACTTACATTGACCTGTGGATAAGTTGACCCAGGGTTTTTTGGGTCAATTTTTTGACTGAAATTTTATACATATACGTGAGTATATACAGTAAATCAACTAGCCTCAAAGGATAAAAACTGTGTTTTATTTGGCACTCAATGACACTAGCGTCAGTTCCAATTGGACCTCTAAGGGGAGCTTATTCCTTATAGGTTGCAACAGCAGAGAATGCCCTTACTCATGTCTTTCCACAGTGTGTGGAAGAACAGGATGGCTCTTTCAACAGACCTTACTTCTCAGCAGGAATATATAAGGAGAAGTGCTACTTCAAATCTCAAGATCCTGAGACATTGAGGGCTTTTAAAATTATCACCTTGAATTTAGATGAGAAGCATATCAGAAACCAGTGAGAATCCTTTAAAATCAGTGTTATATGGTTCCCTCATTACATTCTAGTTAGCAGTTTAGCTGCTTGATTTTATATCAGCTGCAGCTTCTGTGTTACCTTCAAGATCAAGCATCTTTACATAGATTGCACTGTAACAGTCTAATCATAAAACTACCAGTGTGTTGAGCACTGAGGTAAAATTTTCCCTATCCAGGGAAGGTGGTAACTGGCCTGAACCAGTTAAACTGGCACCAAGCACTCTAAGCTACAGAATCCACCTGGACTTCCGTGACAAACACATATCTAGTACTTCCAAGTACTCTGGAAGTAGTTCAAGTATGCAGTAGATCCCCCATATCTGCTGACTCACCTCCTGCAGTTTCACTTATCCACAATCCCAAAAAATATGTAGTGTAGTACATACTTGCCGTAGCGTTCCCCTTGGAGGACTCAGATGACAAGGTAGGATTGCCTCTGTGTTGAGAAGATGCAGTCTGAGGCCATAGAGGCTGCCCAGCTGTGGGTCCCCAGGTTTGTGGACTTCAGCTCCCAGAAGCCCCAGCCACTATGGTCAATGCTCAGGGCTTCTGGAGCTGAAGTCCAAAAACATCTGGGGACCCACAGGTTGAGAACCACTGCCATAGAAGACCCTGCTCCCCAGCAGGACATGGCAGATAATTAACTCTCTGGAAGGGACATGCCCCATCCTTCACTGAGAGACAGAAGCAAAGATGCCAAGTTCTAGGCTGTTTAAATAATAAACACTGACACAATTAACACTGGTGAGGCAACTGTAACCTTGAAGGCACTGCCCATAAATATTGTGGCAAATGCCTCCCAGTCCTCAGACAACTGACAAGATCTTAGCTGGCTGCCTAGCAAATACTGTCTCTCCTTCCTTTTTTGTCTTGACCTTGGACTATCTCTGTTTTAGATTATTCTGCTTACTGTTCTGCTGGTTGATGTACCTAACCCTCCCTAGATGTGATATACTTTGGTGTACTGACTAAAGGCCACCCTCATGCTTCCCCCTGCATCTTGCTTCATTAACCTGTTACTGATGCAAATTGGAAATCCACCGCTCTACCACTCTTACAGCACAACCTGCTGCTGTGGGCACTTGTTGACTTGTGTTCAGGACAGAACTGAAAGAGATGTGATGCTGACTTCAAAGCTCCATCATACAAGGACTGAAGCAAGGGGAGAAAGAGTAGCAGTGAAGGGTGAACTGTAGGAATGGCAAAGGGTGATCGTGGTAGCAGGGATGTACTCTCCTGCCCTCCCTCCCTGTGAGCTTGTCCACCCATCCAGTGTATGCAGGATGAGTGTTACTGCAGTTTAGGCCTATTTGGAGATAGCACCCGATATCACTTTAATATCATAATTCGGCCTTACCATACTGCCCTTCTCCACGTGTTTGTGAGGCTTCCAGATAAAGCACAAAACTAGGCTTGGCACTTAACTGCTGAAATATCCTCAAGTACAGGCAAGCCAGATTGCAGCTTCAGGGATCTCCCCGGGAACACCACATTATGTATGCGTGCTACCTACAAAAGGCTCCCTGCCCCAAGCAGGCAACTTGACAAAGACTGAATCATCAACTGTCCAGCATTGTGCATTTACATACTGGCTACATCATTGTTAATTCGGCTCTGATTCCATCATGCTAAACTGTGACCTTTCGGAGACATTGTCTTTGGACCCCAAGACTCATTGTTGTCTCTGAGTAAGGCATAGCCTGCAATCACACTTCTCCCTATAAAAACCTCTGATTCCGAGACCTTCCTCAGATTGCTCCCAAGTTCCAGACCGCCTTGCTGCCACATCGCTTGGCGAGCTTCCCCTAGCTCCACGTGCTGAGATACATCGAACCCCAGCATCGCTCTATCTTCTTCCGGGTTTTAGGAACAGGTTTCGTACCACTCGAATCAACTATCCCTCTGAAAATTCCGCTATCTTACTCACACCTTTATTTTCCTTAGTTATCTGTATGTGTGTGTTGCTTACATTGTGTGCCTGTCTTTAATAAAGATCATTCATTACTTTCAAACCAGTCTGTTTCTTGACTTGGCCTGACCCCGGTTCAAGATCCTGCTAAGTTACCCTGCCTCTTGTAATGCTAAAGCAGTGCTCAGAGCTAATTTTCCCCACCTATAGTTGAGCGCATTTCAGTGTCCCTCACCCCCAGTAAACAGGGTAACATGAATGAGCAGCTCTGGGAAGTCCCCAGACCCGTTGCCCCCACCCAGGCAGCAATGTTGACAATGGCACCTCCATCTCTGAGGGCAAAATTAATGAGCCTAAGGAGAAGGCGGCAGCCATTGCTTATGGCTGCCATTGCATCCAGGGCAGATGAGCACACAGCAGCAGCACTGAGGAGGGGATGTGGTGGTGCTGGTTATATTACTCAGTCCCTGGCCACTGCTTCCACCTCTTCCTCATCTTCATCTACCAGTGTGGTGCTTTCCTGCTTCATCAGCAAAGGGCAAAGATCAACCAGGAGAAAGAGCTACAAGTCCCCCACCCCGTCCCAGAGCAAAACTGCCCCAGAGCAAAATTGAGGCAAGGTGTCAAATTATTTTTATGCTGTGTAAGAACCTTCAGTTTCATTTGGATGTCCCACTGTTTCACATAACAGTAGTGGTCAAATTGATTTATGCAAAGCATTAGAAATCAAAAGACCTTCTGTGATTGAGGGAATGGCTGGTTAAACTCTAGGATTTTGCCATCATGAATAAAATTACATGGTAATATTCATTCTAAAACTGGAGAAACAGGCTGAGAGAAGAGTTGAGCATTTTCAGAGATTACCAGAACATCAAGCAGCATAGAATAATACATGTCATTTTCCTTTGTTATAATGTTTGCCCTTTACTGAAAAATACTTTAGTCAACTGTTCTTCCTCTTTTTGTTTTGCTTTATTAATCAAATAATTTAGATATTAAATTAATGAACATACCCAGCTTTGCCTTAAAAATCCATTAGTCCAACCCTCATCTTTCTCTTTTCCTTCATGCCCCAACTATTTTATGTTGGTCTCTCTCTTTCTCTAAACCCTGGTATTCATTCTCAACCTACAGCTTCAGGTAGATTAGAAATATCAATGTCCCTCTCCCATCCCTGAGCCTTTTCTCCTTTCTGCCTCCATAACTTTCTCTTTGACTGGTCTTTCCTTCTATCCCACTGTTTGTTCAGCCTTTCCATCTCCAAAGTTGTGTTTTACTCTACCACACAAGGTAGGAATCAGCTTTGTTGCTGCCCTCTCCTCTTATGGTTGCCAGATTCTAATCAGTGGTGTCATTCAATAAATATTAACAACCTTTTCTGTTTTTTTTTGTTTTTGTTTTTGTTTTGCCAAAAAGTGTATATGTTAACCAAAAATTTTCAATTGCTGTAAGATTATGATTCATCATTGGAGAAGTATGTGTGGATGGGTGACTACCTGCAGCAGAGGGTGAAGCAGGGATTAGGGCCAGACCTCTTCAGCTGACCCTCCATCCATCTCTGTTGTTCTCTTCCCTGTCCCTTCTTTCTTATCTGCCTTTCCTCCTCGCTACAGGGGCTGCCTGAGAAGCAAGGACTGACTCCATTTTCTCCTCTTCCTGGCCTACCCTGACAGCATGCAGCATCTGGCAGAATTGAGGATGGCAAGGAAAGTTTTTGACTTGTTGCTTCCATTGCCAGAAAGGATAATTGGGAATGAATCAAAGTGTACCAGCTGGATGGGGAGGGTACAGTGAAACTTTTCATTTTCTATGTTCACATCAAGTGGTTAAGTGAACCTGGCAGATTTTAACAACTGGTTCTGGCAAACCAGCTGAATGACACCACTGGGTCCAGATGACAGACAAACACATTTCCATAGTATGTAAATCATTTGGTCATTATGCAAAAGATGTGAGGGGTCATGAAAGTGTGGACAAGCACACACACATGCCCATGCACCACTAATTTCCTGTTCAGAAGCATTCCTTTTGAAGTTGCTTTACAGGTAGAAAACAAAAGGTTGGATTTTCTCAGATAGTTTGCATATAATACAAGAATGCACAACCTGTAACATAAGGGTGTTCTGTGCATCCCCATGACCCCACTTTACCACCTTTCAACCTTTCTTCTTCACAAAGCCTCTCTGTCTTTGAGAGCTTTGGACTTTGTAGAAATCACAAAGTTTGGGATCCTTCATGAGGCATGTCAAATTACCCAACTATGTTCATTGTCATCAGCACTGGCATTGTTTTTTTGTATGCTGCTACCATGCAGAAAGTAGTTTACAGTAACATAAGAATACAGATACAATGCAACATTTGGAGATAATTTAGGGAGCAGCTACAACTCAAAAAGCAAAGAAGGAGCATGTCATGATATGGACAATGAAATAGGGAGGGAAGCAGTGCAGAATGAGGAAAAAAAGAATGAAGAGATTTCATTCAATGAAGATTTGCCAAAGTCTGTGGGATAAAAATGAGGAAGGGAAAGAAACAGAGGAGAAGCAACTTGGAGAAGTTAAATAAAGAGACGGTTTGGAGAGATGACACGAAAAATAAAACTGCTGAGCAGAAGCAAGTGAGAAAGAAGAATGACTCTTGAAAGATACCAGAAGGAAACGGACTCCACACCATAGACATTCTGTAGAAAAATAGATGTGGACTTAATGAGCAGCTGTGGGCTGCATGGAAGAGACATGCAGTAGAAATAGTGCAATATTTATTTAATTTTATTTATATCTCAACTTTTTCCTGCCTAAATTTACAAAGGGTACATGAATTAAAACATAATTAAAAAGTTCAAAAAGTTTAAAAGTACCATATTAAAATGTCAATATTTTAAAACACTGTATCATTTAATAATGTAACAAGAACAAAAGAAAGTGCAACATGTATATCCTATTAAAGACCTTTGGGCACAGCTACTTAGTTCCAATCCATTCCAATGTCTTCAACAGACAATGAGGCAGTAGAAAAGTAAACACTAAAAATTATTAGTATCATTTTAATATCCACACACACAAATGTCCCTTGTCTGGAGATCTTATATTGTTGGTCCTTTTCTTACGCCCAGTATTTATCAATTGTAATCTAGCCCTACAAATTTTGATAGCAGGGAAAATGAACTTTCCAATCCCTTCTGTCCTCTTTGTGTGTGTGTGTGTGTGTGTGTGTGTGTGTGTGTGTGGTATCTCTTAGCAGATGCCTCAAGTACCAATCCAGGTCTTCCCAGAACTTACATAGTATTGGTGTTATTAGCCTTGCCCTTATCATATTATCTTATTTCTCTTCTGTTGTTCTTCCAGTGGCAGAACTATTTGGAAACCACTTTTTTTTAAAAACAAAGCTCATTAACAGATTCACTAACTACTTCCTTTGTAAAAGAATGCTTTCCAAATGTTTCCATTTTGAGTCCTGAACTGGAAAAGGTGGAATATTATTATCATTGTTATCATTTTTTTTAAAAATCAGTGGGTTAGATCCACAGTAGCCAGTATGAAAAGATGAGGGGAAAATAAGTACAGATCACTTCACACTTTTCTGCAGTGGAAAGTCTCTCTGCTGCATCTCAGTTCCTTCCATTAATAGAAGGAAACGCTTCCCTTATGGAATGGGCCATCTGGCTCTGGGGACTCTATTTAGAGCAAAATCATGTACTGCTCCTCTACTTTCTGTTGTTCTCTTTTGGAACTGAGTGGTTTCTTTGTTCCTTGCGTGTATAGACTCTGTGCTGAAGAGCATGTCCTAACTATACCAATTTATTTTTGTATAGGCTAACCAGGCTGCTAAGAACCTAAAGGGGATGGTCAGACATCTGAGATTCTTCTTGGCTCATCGTTGGTTCAGAATTCCATGTTGGTAGATGCAGTTGCTGGTGTGTCTGCAAATCCAAGTTTCCAAAGCAGTCGACATCCACATTTCCTGTTCCAGTTCCTCTGAACTCAGGAAGTATTTCTGTTCAGGACAGTCAAGAAAATTTGGCAATACTAGCAACAGGAATGCCAAGTACCTCATATACTTTATCAACACACCAAGAATGGCCTCAGCACCAAGAACAAACAAGGACAGAACAGATATATGCTCAGAAACAAGAGGCTTCTCTGCCTGGTGGTCAGTTCAACATAAGCTTCCAGCCAGGCACTTCTTTGCAGTTACATTCGGGGTTACATCACAGAGCTGAAAAACTCTCTGAGCATTCTACAGCAATACTATGTAATCCAGAAAAAAAAACATAACCAGGTGTAAACATAAAAAA
>CAOKZL010005014.1:0-14618 GCA_948472985.1 Iguana delicatissima | reverse complement strand
GTTTCACACCAAGTGCGGCTGTGCTCTGACATTTATGCATCGCTACCAAAGAGGCTGCCTAACAAAGCCTTGCTCTGTGTTTTGTTCTCATGTGTAGTCAGTTGTTCTCTGTTTTCTCTGCTGGAGGCATGGAAACCGCTTAGTTGTCTGTCTGATACTTTTATTTTATATATATATATATGTACATATATACATATATATCTGTTTACTAATGTTTCAACAAAATAAAAATAAACACATAAAAAGAAAAATTATACATACGCTCTAGAACTGTATCCAATATTTACATTCCCCTTACATGTAACCTACTACAGAGCAAATAATTATTCTTGCACACATTGTCTGTCCCCTATTTCTTAGAAATTTTTCCCATGCTATTCACAGATACATTTGATCAGATCATATGTCCAACATAATATAAGTGCTTCAACTTTATAAACTGCGCTATAATTTAACTTCATACAAAAAATAAAAAGGCAACCTAACAAATTTTATTTTTATTTTTATATATATATATATTTGTTCCTTACTTCAAGTGATCATGATTGCTTTTACTGTTTATGATGGCTTCATTCCTATCCAACTCTTTTCGATCCAACATATTACTGCATTTTAAAGTGATTAAAACTATCTCCTTACATACCCTTACAGCATATTCAATAGATAAGTTTCAGGTGTCTTCACAAATTGAATTTGGAGAATTTCTTCTATTTTTTTGTGTATGTCATTCCAGTATTTCCTTGCTTCATCGCACGTCCACCAAACGTGATACGTCGTACCCATGCCAGTTTGACATTTCCAACATTTGCCAGATCCCACCTTATAGATCTTTTGAAGCTTAGAAGGACTCATATACCATCTGTGGAAACTCTTCAAGTAATTTTCCTTAAGATTTTGAGCAGCTGTGAATTTATGAGTTAACTTCCAACTTTCTTGCCAATGTTCAAGCTCCACAGTATGACCAAAATTCTGGGCCCATTACCGTTTTAACGGTCTTGTCTTCTCTCTTATAAAGTAGTAACGTCTTATATAACTTAGCGATTATTTTTGGTGGATCTCTGAAGAAAAACAATCTATACTTAATCGTCCGGTCTCGATGGTTGAGATAGTTGAAACAATAAAACGACTGAAACAACACAAGGCCCCAGGGCCTGATGGTTTTCCGGCGATTTTTTACAAAATATTTGAGCATGAACTAGCCATGCCGCTTCAAAAAACCATCAATGAAGCTTTGCATACAGGAGTAGCACAATCTTGGAAGGGGGCTAAGATAACGCTTATACCTAAGAAGGGTAAGGACTATATGGATGTCAAAAACTATCCACCGATATCCCTGTTAAACACTGAT
Source organism: Iguana delicatissima (assembly GCA_948472985.1). NCBI lineage: Eukaryota > Metazoa > Chordata > Lepidosauria > Squamata > Iguanidae > Iguana > Iguana delicatissima. The sequence continues at coordinate 13,270 of CAOKZL010005014.1, read as the reverse complement.
TACAAGATCTTTGCAGCAATACTGGCAGATAGATTAAAACATATACTTCCAGAGTTAATCCATGAAGACCAGAATGGTTTTCTTCCAAAAAGATCTTTAAGAGCCGACATAAGAACAGTAATCGATATAACGGAGTACTACGAGAAGCACAATGAAAAAAAGCTCGCAATGATATTCGTAGATGCCGAAAAGGCTTTCGATACACTTAAATGGCCTTTTATAAAAGCGGTATTACGGAAAATGGAAGTCAGGGCAGAATTCATTACTTGGCTAGAGACGATTTATCAACAACAAACAACACAACTAATCATCAATGGAGAAAAGACAACGGTAATTACTATCTCAAAAGGTACGAGACAAGGATGTCCACTCTCTCCGCTTCTTTTTATAATATCAATGGAAATATTAAACAATGTAATACGTAGCGATCAAGGAGTGAAAGGCTTACAATTGAAAAAACATCAATTCAAATTAAAAGCCTTCGCTGACGATCTGGTATTGTTCTTAGACGAACCTTTTATCAACCGAATTAAGGCATTGATGAACGAATTTGGCGAATTATCTGGATTTAAGGCAAATAAAGAAAAAACGCAATTTTGACAAAGAATATCTCTAAAAAATAAGAAAAGAAATTAACTGAGATAACCGGTATTAAATCGGTTAAGAAAATTCGATATTTAGGAATTTGGATTTCCAAACAAAAGAATGAGCTGTACGAAAACAATTATGGAAAAAAGTGGAAAGAAATCAAGAAAGACTGAGAAGATTGGACAAAGCAGAAACTTTCATTCATGGGGAGAATGGCTGCCATCAAAATGTGCGTGCTACCAAAGGTGATATTTTTATTTCAAAATTTACCCATCATAATGAATAAAAAACCATTTATACAGTGGCAAAAGGATTTAACTAAATTTATCTGGGAAGGGAAGAAACCCCGAATCGGTTGGAAAATTTTGACGGATTTAACGTCTAGGGGAGGCGGAGGAGCCCCGGACTTTCATACATATTACGAAGCGGCTGCATTGTCCTGGATAGCAGATTGGATCAACCTGAATAATGAACGTTTATTAACGTTAGAAGGTGCAGATGTTAGAATGGGAAGGCACACTTATTTATGTTATGACAAAGCCAAGATAGATAAAGAGTTTTCACATCACTACGTCAGAAAATCTCTCCTGTCAGTTTGGAACAATTATAAGAGATTACCGACTAACCGGACTCCTGGTTGGGTCTCCCCGCAAGAAGCGTTTTATGGAAGAGGAAAGACCACAATTAATTGGCTCAGATACGGAGATATAATTACTGAACGCACAAGGGGAAAGGTAAAAATTAAGGAAAGATCTGAATTGGAAGAAGAAGGGATTGAATTAAATCGGTTCCCTTACCTACAGTTGAAGGAGAGATTTAATATAGACCAGAAATTATATGGCTTTAACTTGAAAGATCAAGGTGAAATAATAAAAATTAAATGAAAGTGTCTGACACTTTTATATGCCTACAATAAAGCTAAGTAGTTAATTAGACCCGAGGCTGAGAGGCTGTTGTTTTTCCCCAGCAGCAACATGGGGCTCCGCTGTGGCTTTTTCCAAGCCAGCCTCTTTGTGGGTCCAGCTGACTTTCAGCTCCCACCCTGGCTTTTCCTGACATGGGCTCCCCCGCTCAGCCGCCTCCCTCCAACCCTGGTACCGCTCGAGGGAGATCCAGGCATGCCGGGAGGAGAAGGAAGGGGCGGGGCCACCCCCCTTTGCCTATCTAGGAATCCCTCTTTTTTTTCGTTTTAACCCCTGGAAGACCGAAGCTCCTCCATCGCTGGCAGAGGCGGGGGGTTGCCGGGGAGGAGCAGGGGGCGGAGGAAACATCTGGCTGGGGTGGCCCGTGGAGTGGGATGGGGGGGGCCGGAGGGAGCCCCGGAACATTTCCTGGCCGGGGGAGGAGGCGGCGTGGTCTGGCGGCGGGAGGGAGGGACTGCGGCTCCGGGAAAGGGGCCCCGTTCAGCCGCGGACGCCTGAGCAAGTCAGACTCTCTCAGCCTCAGGGGGACGGAGCGGGAGCAAAGGTCTGATCAAAGCTCGCCAAGAAAACCCCCAAGATGGGTTCGCTTCAGGAGCCCCATTTGGTGGGAAGCCAGGGGGAGACCCGAGGGGAGGATTTCTTCCTCTTTTCTTTACGGAAAAGCTCAACGACGGACAGAAACCCCCCCCTGAAGGCCAGAGAAAATGGCCCCCCTCGCTCCTCCCCCTTCCTCACAAGAGGTTGTCACAGCAGAAGGGGCCCCTTTCCCGGTGAGGAGAGAGAGGGGCTTCGCTCGCTGGAATCCCCTCCTCTGCGCGACCCCTGGAGCTCCAGGAGGGCCCCCGGTCTCCAGTCTGGCGACCCCGGGCGAGGCGGCCTGTAGAACAGAGTCTCCGCCCCGCTGAGGAAGCAAAGAGCCACCGCAGAGACCCCGCTCCCTGCCTCCGCTTCCCAGCGAGCCCCCCCCCAGCAGGAGCCCCCGGAACCTCCGCCCCACATGAACGACCAGGCAGAGATATGGGGTGGTACCATTTCAAATATTTACACATGGCTATCGTGTCTCCTCCTAACCTTCTCTTCTCCGGGCTAAACGCACCCAGTTCCCTAAACTGCTCCTCATAGGACTTCATGTTTTCCAGGTCTTCTACCATTTTGGTCGCCCACCTCTGGATGCACTCTGGCCTGTCCATGTCCTTCCTGAACTGTGGAGCCCCAAAATGGACACAGGAATCCAGGTTGGGTCTGACCAGAACAGAATAGGGTGGTACCATTGCTTCCCTTCACCTGAACACTGTACTCCCATTGATGCAACTTAGAAGCATGTTGTGTGTGTTTTTTACCAGCGGCATCACATTGTTGGCCCACGTTCACCTTTTAGATCCATTTCACATGTATTCTTGTCAAGCTGGGTGTCACCCATCCTGTATCTGTGCATTTCACTTCCCTGCCCCCCAGGGATCAGACCTTATATTTTACTCTGCGGAAATACATTTTGTTAGTTTTGGCCCAGCTCTCCCATCTGTTAAGGTCACTTTGAATGCAGATCCTGTCCTCTGTGGTATTAGCAACCCGTCCTTTGGTGTCACTTGCAAATTCGATAAGCATGCCTTCTGTTTGATCATCCAAGTCACTTACGAAGTAAGATCTTCTGCCTCTTGAGTGATAGACGGTGAATGTTTCTCCGAGCTTGCAACAGAAACCTTTTATCAAGAGTACAATCATCCACATCGATCATCTGCCAGATTTCACACAACGGGGATATAGATGTCTATGAATGGCAAAATTAATGCATTGCAATGTCTTTGGCGCTACGGAAGGGATGGCCCTGAGTCTGGAAAGCAGCAGCAAGGCTATTAATGACAGAACACTGAGGCAGTTGCTCCCTGATAGAAGCACCACAAGTTGACGCAACTGCTCTTGCTGTGTGCTTTCAAGTCCTTCCTGACTTACGACAACCCCAGGGGAGCCACATCATGGCTTTTTCTTGGCATGATTTGTTTGGATGTGGCTTACCATTGTCGTCCTCTTAGGCTGAGAGAGCGTGACTAGCCCAAGCTCAACTTGTGGGCTTACAATAATAGAAGTGAGCTAAGGGCAAAGACCAAATTGGGAGGAGGAGGAAAAAACCGGGACATTTTAATAATACCCGAGAAAGGGGATGAGAGAGGACTCCCTGGAACTCTCCCTGCCAAGCTGGGACAATTGGAGGCTTTGGGATTAGAACTGTGTACACGGAATCACGGAATTGGAAGAGACCACGAGAGCCATCACGTCCACCTGTACGTGGTGGAAACTGCCTTGGGTCCCATTTTGGGAGAAAAGCAGCATACAAATAAAATAAATAAATAAATGTTTGGATGGAGACTGGCTGAGAGGAGGAGACGGGGTAGGGCTGTTCAGAATGGGGCAGGGAAAACAGCGAGGAGGGAGTCTGAGAGGGACTGGAGCTTGACAGGGACGGAGAAGAACAAGGGCATGAGAAAGGCTTTGTATTTGTGAGGTGAAGGCAAAGCTAAAGAGGATTTGCGAATAAACGTGCCCAAAAGGCAGTCAAAACATTTCTGATGCAGGCTAAACAGGGACACGTCAGGATCCGAGGCATGGGCGGCGATGGCAGACTAGAACGGGCGGCGGGGCTCGGCCAAAGGACGGGCTCTAGCTTAGGATGCCAAGGGTCAGGGCACAACAAGAGTCCAAGGCAGCGGTTGGATAACAGCCATAAGTCTTTCTCCCTACCTGTTAATGCACACTGGTTACAGGTCAAGGTTTGTCCCAGCTGGCTGCTCCGACGCTGGGCGGCTGAAGCAGCCAACCGCCAGCTAGATAAGGGCTGGGGTCACTCTGCAGCCTTTGCGAAGCGACACAGTTTCCTGTGCCGCCTCCCTTGGCTGTCCAGTGGCCCTGGCCCTGCCGACTCTGGCCCCCTGGCTTGGACCTCTGCCTCTTTTCCGGACCTGCCTCTTGCCTCTGGCCCCGTGGACTCTTGCTGCCTGAAGGACCACGTTCTTGCACTTGCCTTTGCCGGGCAAGCTGGACAATCTCCATGATGCTTTCCACTTCTCCGGCTATGCTGGTCTCGACAATGGATGTGTCCCATTTTGCATCCCGGAGACGTTGGCGCTGAGCAGTTTCTGGTCTCTTTCTCCAGGCCCAGGTTTGACTTTGCTACTTTCTTCAATATCAAAATTGGAACTATTTGCTCTTCCCTTTCTGTTCCTCAGTCTTCCTTACTTCCAACTTAGCAGTTGTCCACTCGTCTTACATTCTGTTCCTTTCTCTCTGTCTCGCTAGATGAATTGTCTAAAATTCTGCAGTCTTCTAATCTTCCCACATGTCCCTTGGATCCTACTCTTTCTCGATTCTTACTACTGCTCAATACAGAGGCCTGAACAATGTAGAGAATCATACACTCAAGAATCTATCTAATGACTCAATATCTCCTTTCAACTTAATTCAAGACCCTTGGCATCATGTGCTCATTGAGATCCGGGCACAACTTTCTAAGCTTCACAAACCAGATAGTTATGAAATTAAACAAGCTCCACCTTGTTGGAATCTTGTTCTAAAACACTCGAAGCTGGTTTTTGTTAATTATCCAAAACCAAGAGGTCTGCTATCACAGCTTCAACACAAAATGCATTTTATGCATCTAATTGGAGAGAAAATATTCCTAGCCATCGATATAGAGAATATCTTGAATATAGAATACCTTTTTTATAATCAATACCGAGCTCGTGCAGTTATAACTTTTAAGAATCAACAGATCACTAGTGAAATTTATAGGCAAAAAAACAAACTGGTAGAAACTGGCATAGAAGTATGTCGATACTTCAGGAACGAGACTGTCATGCCTCTCCTCCACAATGTTTTACAGCCTTTGCAGATCTGTGAAACTGGCACACTGGTAAGTTTAGAGAACACCCAGATAAATCATCCTTTTTTTAATGATAGTAATACAGACAAAAGAATCGAATTTTTTACAACGGAGGAAAGAAGCTTGAATAGCTCATTTTTGGCCCTCCGCTTGGACTCTAAGAGAGAAATTACCACCAGATGAACTGCTCTGCAGGACACCCTTAATGCAACACAGCTATCAGTGGAAACCAGACCGACTCCTGATATACAGAGTAGTGTACTGACTAAGAGTGAAAGAGCTGGAGAGAAGCAACAGGAAGGAGAGGATAGCATCTTAAATAAAATCGATGAAAATAGTGAAGAACATTCTCCGACTATGGAATATAATTTTTTTTTGCCAATAAAGCCTTCTGTGCCCTCAGAGGAGTGGTTACAAAGAAGATTCCTTACCCCGGATGAACTTGGTCAGCCTGCCCATGCATCTGAAAACCAAATTGCCTCTTCCAGCAGAGGCCACTTCAGCCCCTCAGCTGGAGGAGGGTCTGTTTACCTGGACAAAGAAGGAAAACTTAACAAAATAGTAGCGCTTGATTGACTTACCAAGGAATCTCAACACGTCCAAACCTTTTCTTACCCTAACCTAGATGCAACAGGGGATTCTCAAAATCAATTTAGAGCCGAGAATGCTTTCAAAATTTTATCATGGAATGTGGCAGGATGGTCCTCTGAGTTAGCCGATATTCATTTTAAAGATTTTTTTTGCAAATTTTGGAATAATTCGCATTCAAGAAACCTGGGTTACCTCCCCATATTTCCCTGCACTCCCAGGGTATATGGCACACTCTCTTCCAGCTACTAAATCAAAGGTTAAAGGCCAACCACATGGCGGCCTGGAAACTATGGTGCTTGCTGAGTCTAATTCAGCAATCTCACAAATGAACATTGGAGATGGCAGTAATATACTTACTGTTCAAATTGATTGGCCTAGTGGTGTGAAACTCTTTGTGATGTCCCTCTTCGAATTCAAAGTATGAGTGTGCTTTTAGATGGACTGATCTAGAGTCAATTCTTACTTCCCTTTTCAATTTGCATGCAGATCCCTTCATTATACCAGCTGGAGATACGAATGCTAGATTGGGTTCAAATAATTATAAAATAGCCGAGAAATTGGGTTTAGGCCCCGAGGATCTGAACCGTCTCCCCATCAGGAATTCAAAGGATCAAGGGATCAACGTGAATCCATTGCTCCTTGTCCTGGTCTCTGGAGCAGCAGAAGACAATCCCACTCCCTCCTCGACATGACATCCCTTCAAATATTTGAACATGGCTATCATGTCCCCTCTCAACCTTCTCTTCTGCAGACTAAACATACCCCGTTCTCTAAGTCTGTCCTCATAGGGCATGGCTTCCAGGCCCCTCACCATTTTGGTTGCCCTCCTTTGGACCTCCTTCAGCTTATCCATATCCTTCTTGAATTGGGGTGCCCAGAATTGGACGCAGTGTTCAAGATGAGGTCTAACCAAAGCAGAATAAAGTGGTACCAATACCTCCCTCGATCTAGACACCATACTCCTATTGATGCAACCAAGAATTGCATTGGCTTTCTTTGCTACCACATCACACTGCTGACTCATGTTCAGCTTGTAGTCTATTAAGACTCCTAGATCCCTTTCACGCGTACTGCTATCTAGCCACGTGTCCCCCATCCTATATTTCTGCATACCATTTTTTCTGCCTAAGTGTAGGACCTTACATTTCTCTCTGTTGAAATTCATTTTGTTAGCCTTGGCCCAGCTCTCCAATCTGTCCAGGTCCTTTTGAATTTTGATCCTGTCCTCTGGCGTATTAGCAACCCCTCCCAACTTGGTGTCATCTGCAAATTTGATCAGCGGGCCCTCGATTCCTTCATCCAAGTCATTAATGAAGATATTGAACAGCACCGGGCCCAGGACAGAACCCTGTGGCACCCCGCTAGTCACTTCTCTCCAGGATGAGAATCTGCCATTGGTGACCACCCTTTGGGCACGGTCAGTCAACCAGTTACAAATCCACCTGACAGTAGCCCTGTCCAGCCCACATCTTACTAGCTTCTTTGCAAGAATGTCATGGGGAACTTTGTCAAAGGCCTTACTGAAGTCAAGATATACTATGTCCACAGCATTCCCTTCATCTATCAAGTAAGTAACTCTATCGTGAAAACAGATAAGATTAGTCTGGCATGACTTATTTCTGAGAAATCCATGTTGACTTTTCGTAATTACGGCATTGTTTTCTAAGTGATTAGAAACTGACCGTTTGATGATCTGCTCCAGGATCTTTCCAGGTACTGATGTCAGGCTGACTGGGCGATAATTATTTGGGTCCTCTTTTTTCCCTTCTTGAAGATGGGGACAACATTTGCCCTCCTCCAGTCTGTCGGAACTTCTCCTGTCCGCCAAGAGTTTTCAAAGATTATAGCAAGTGGTTCCGCAATGACCTCTGCTAGTTCTTTTAAAATCCTAGGATGCAATTCATCTGGCCCTGGAGACTTGAATTCATCCAGTGTGGCCAGGTATTCCTGTACTACCTCTCGACCTATTCTGTGCTGCATTTCCCCCACTTCCTCACCTGCTCCCCAACCGCCAGGTTGAGTGTTTTTATCCTTTTGGGAAAAACCGAGGCAAAGAAGGTGTTGAGGAGTTCTGCCTTTTCTCTTCCTCCTGTTATTAATTCACCATCTTCCCTGCGCAATGACCCTGCCGTCTCCTTCTTTTTCCTTTTCCTGCGGACGTATTTAAAAAAGCCCTTTTTATTGTTTTTAATGTCTCTGGCCAGCCTAAGTTCGTTCTGTGCTTTAGCCTTCCTGGCCTTCTCCCTACATCTCCTGGCTACTTGCTTATAATCTTCTTTGGTGGTTTCCCCCTTCTTCCATTTCCTGTACATGTTTTTCTTAACACTTAGCTCAGCTGAGAGTTCTTTAGTCAACCATTCCAGTTTCTTCAGATGCCTTCCATTTTTCCTCCTTAATGGCACAGTTTTAGCCTGTGCCTTCAGTACCTCCCTTTTAAAAAACTCCCATGCATCCTGAACTCCTTTCTCATTGACTATTCTTGACCACGGGATTTCAGCCAGCAGCTCCTTCAGTTTACAGAAGTCTGCTTTTTTAAAATCTAAGACGAGTGCCTGGCTACACTTGTCTTCTCTTCCCCACTGAATGCCAAATTCTAATAGGGCGTGGTCACTCTCTCCTAAAGATCCAACCAGTTCTACGTCATTAACAAGGTCTTCCCTGTTGGTCAGGATCAGATCCAGAATATTTGATCCCCTTGTCGCCTCTTCCACCTTCTGGACCGTGAAATTGTCTGCAAGACAAGCAAGAAACTTGCTGGACCTTGCCGCCTTTGCAGAGTTTGACTGCCAACATATATCCGGGTAGTAGAAATCTCCCATTATTACTGTATCTCTCCTTTTTGAATGTGCAGTCATTTGGTCTATGAAAGCGCCATCGAGGTCCTCAGCCTGGGTTGGAGGTCTGTAGCAAACCCCCACTATAATATCCCTATTGTTTCTCTCTCCCTTAATTCTTACCCAGATGCTCTCGACCTGGCTTCCGGTGTTCAAGTCATGGATCTCTTCACAGGTGAAAACATCCTTGACATATAAGCCTACTCCTACTCCTTTCTTATTTGGTCTATTTCTACCAAATAGGCTATACCTCTCTATCCCTACATTCCAATCGTGAGACTCATCCCACCAGGTCTCAGTGATACCTATCAAATCGTATTTACTTTGTTGTACTACGAGTTCAAATTCCTCTTGTTTGTTTCCCATACTCCGTGCATTAGTGTAGAGACATTTAAGTCCCCGTGCCCTTCCTGCAAGTCCCATAGCATTGTTTCCATGCCTCCCACGATTGGATGCTATTCCTACTTGGCCAATATCATTTGGGCCTTTTTTCCCTGCACTTGCCGAGTCCTTGTCCTGGATAATCTTGTCTCCCTCCCCAGCTGTACTTAGTTTAAAGACCTCCTAATCCTCCTTGTGAGACTGTTTGCAAAAACGTTCCTGCCAAGTTTCGTGAGGTGCAGCCCATCCCTTGCCAGAAGCCCATGTTCCTGGAATTTCAAGCCATGATCCAAAAGGCCAAACTGTTGCCGGTGGCAAAATGTGCGGAGCCAGTTGTTGACCTCTACTATTGTCCTTTCCCTTCGTGCACCATATCCTTGAACAGGGAGGACTGATGAAATGACTACCTGCGCACCAAGGTCCTTAAGCTTCCTCCCCATAAGCTCGTAGTCCTTTGTGATGTGGTGAAAGCTGCGCTTCACTGTGTCGTTGGTTCCAACGTGAACCAAAACGAGGGGCTTACGGTCAGTGGGCTTGACCAGCCTGGCTAGCCTCTCCGTTACGTGGTTTATCTTGGCCCCAGGAAGACAGCAGACCTCTCGATTGAGCTTGTCCGGTTTGCAAACTGCCGGTTCGGTTCCTCTGAGCAAGGAGTCCCCAACCACCAGAACTCGCCTCCTCTGAGGCCTGTCCGGGTTCTTCGACAACAGGTTCTTCCAGGATTGCCTGGGCATTGTGTTGAGGCTGGGAGTGCTGGTCCTCCCGATGTTGAATGCTGTCCTGTTGGTGTTCAAGTTCCAGTTGCCGAAGTTGGATTCCTTCTTGCTGTTCTGTTCCCTCCTTTTGGTGTTCCTCATCTTTCATAGCACCAAGAACGTTGAAGCAATCCTGTAGTTTGAGAGCCTCTGTTTCCTTCCTGGCCCTTCTACTTCTCCATGTAACATTCCTCCAAGCATCGTTTTCCTGGCTCACGGAACTGATTTCCTCATCTGGCAGCTCCTCCGCATATCCGGTCTTCAGGAAGGTCCTCTCTGCCCTATCGAAGAAGTCCTCACCTTCCCTAATAAGACAAAGATTAGAAACGTACGCCTCCAGCTGCTGAACCTTGTCCTCCAAGAAGGTGACCAGCTTGCGCTTGCTGCAGGTGTGATTGATGGTAGTAAACAAAGTGGCCAAAACAGGAGCCCACCACTCGATGTTAGATTTAAACACTTCGGCTGGAATATTGTCATTTCCTGGTGACTTCCCATCTTTAAGCTGTGAAATAAGACTTTTAATTTCTGTAGTAGAAACAGGTGACCATTCAGGGAGAGTATCTATGTTATCATCAGAAGGTGAACAGCTTGTATGGCCGTTATCATATAAATTGGTGAAATAGATTTCCCAAGTATGTGCTGGAATAAAGTACTCAATATTAACTGAGTAATTAGGCCATCCCCTTCTAACCAGACTCCAAAAGGACCTTGAATCCTTTTGTCTGCAAACATTTATCGGGTTTCTCCAAGCTTCCTGCTGAGCTGAGTTTTTTTGTACTTAATTAACTGCTTATATTCTCTCTTTACTTGAAACCATTCAGAAGGTATTACTTGTAAATTCTGTTCCCGGTATACTCTATAGTGATCTACCAACATCTGTTTCATAGCAATGCAATCTTGATCAAACCAATGCTTGGATTTATTTACAGGGAGATCGTTTCTCCATGTATTCTTTTTAATACTCAAAGAATGCTTTAGAGCCGCGCATAAATCTTGAAAGGTCTCAAACACTACAATAGTAGAATCAGCTGATAAAAGGATGTTTCGTTATAGGAGACTTTTTTCTGAGTATAATAAAGTTTTTATCTTGAGCTCTGTATTAGGAGACCATTTGATACCTGAAGTTCTTAACTCAAGTTGTCCAGTAGGTATTCGCATTTGATCTATGTGGATATCTATGTGAGAAACAGTTCAATGAAAGAATCAAGGGAAGGTTCCACCTCATTAACCCCAGTTCTGGCATTAAAGTCACCTGCCATTCACACAAGGGCATTGGGATACAAAGATATTAAATTATTAATATATTCTTCCAGTTTAGTCCAAGTACTTCTCACTAATTTCTTATGACGTAGAGGGGGGATATAAACATTTATCACTAATAGCCATATCCAATCAAATTTAATAAGTAAGGCACTGGCCAAGTCCTCCAAAGGGTCAAGAAGTATATGAACGGCTCTGATCTTAGTAGAAATGAGGGTGAGCAAACCACCCTTGGGGCGGCCACCCTTAGCGCTTAAGTGTGCCTCTAACGAGTAGGCTGTATAACCATTTAGGGATAGATTATCCCTACACCATATCTCTTGCGGCATTATTATATCATGTCTAGAAATGTAGTCCAAAAACGATGGATCAACCAAATTCCTTTTCCAACCTGAGATGTTCCAAGTGACGAGGTTTAAATGTTTATTTAGCTGCTCACTTCTTTGTCATAAATTTCCACTTAGTTTTGGTTGGCCTTTCTGCTTGTGAAAAAGATTCATTATAATTGGAGGATTTCATGGGAAGTTCCAAACTTCCTTTCAGTTCCTCAATCTCTTCTGTAGGCACATGCACGCAACTAACATTAGAAATCACAGGGGCAGACTTAACTCTTAATTTCAGAAGTTGCGCTGTTCCCTGCTGTGTTTGTTCAGTTACCTCGGCAGCATCAGATCTTAACTCTGGCTGCCCAGAAAGTTTACTAGTATGATGGGGAGACTCTACCACCTTGGAATGAGGCTCCGTTTGGGTTGCTATCAATTCATGATCATTTAGTGCTGGGTTTATTTCTGCTAATATCTGAAAATCATTTCGCTTGATTCTGTGGGAATTATGACTCCGTGTACTATCAACCAAAGCCTCTTGTGTAGTTATCAAGTCCTCCACAAATGGAGAATTTGATTCCCCCAGGAGGGATTGACCATCTTTTAAATGTGAACCTAATAAAAGATTTTTTAAAAATTCCAGTCTTGATATTATCTCAGTTTGTACTACCTGAGATGAAGCACAGAATGTATCGATTAACCTTTTTTCTTCAGCTTAAGATTGACTCTGTAATGGATCTACAATCTACTAAACAATCTACTAAACAACCTACAATCTACTAAATTTAAACCTAAATTTAAATCTGGGCAGGGGAGGAAAACGCTTCCCAAAAAGATTCTTAAGGGGAGGGAACGGTGTACCAGGAGAAAGTCTAACATCTCTAAAAAAACCAAAGTCACCAAAATACAGCATGCTGATTCTACGTGAGCTTCGGAATGTGGTCCGTAAATTAATAGTAAACACTATAAAAGAGGAATCAGATTTAAAGGAGACACTTCAAACTATTCAGAAAATTTCTGATAAGTCTAATAAAGATAATGCTATTAATTCCCAGTTGATCAAGGAAAAAACTCACAAATTGCAACCGTCTTGGTCTCCGAGACAAGTTGAGTCATTGGATATACAAAACTACAAAGACAATGTTATATGTGACTTAAAGTTAGGTAAAGCAGAGCTATCTGTCAACAAAAACTGGTGTCTAATATTACACCCTCTAAAGGTAGTGCTGTCTAATTATCCCAAACCTCAGGGTTATCTCTCACAAGCAGAATGGAAGATTCATCTATTAGCACCATCAATGAAATCTGTTTAAATTTATTGAACAGTGAGGACATTCAAAAAGTGGAGTATGTAACAATTCTATCTGTGCTCGTGCTCTGGTTACAATGAAAATGAAGGAGTCAGTTAGATTAATTTATAAATTTAAGGAGGCACTTGGCATCAGAGGTATAATTCTCTCAAGATAGTTTACTAATGCTGCTCCTCCTCAACCATTAATACATTCGACACCATATCTTAATGATGGTGTCTCTGAGGCTTCTTGGAGGACAAGAGTTGTGACACATCCTGTAGACAAACAACTAGTTACCTCTTGTAAGGATAGGAAACAGCTTTCCTAGGTAATCTTGTTGGTTCTTTTGGATTTCAATATCACCTCTATGCTGATGATATTAAACTGTACTTTTCCTTCCCTGAATTTTCAAAGGATATTGAAGATTGTATTTCAGACTGTCTTTCTGG
>CAOKZL010005013.1:0-14336 GCA_948472985.1 Iguana delicatissima | reverse complement strand
CCACCCCCGTGCTGTGCCGGATGCCCCTTCCCTGCGTGGAGCCGTTGGGCTGCCTGTCGGGTGGCGCTAGTTAGTTGAGGTGCGTGCCCCGAGTGGCGGTGGAGGCAGCGGCCCCGGGGCGTGGACAGTTGCCGGTGGTTGGAGGGATCCCTCTGGGTCTCAGGTGTAGATTGCTCCACCGGCGGGGGCACCCACCCCCGCCCCCAGCATAGCCCAGGGACGCTCGCTGGGGTGCCGCGGGTTCCTCCGGCGTGGGGTCGGTGCGGGCACCTGGCACTTTGGAATGGCGAGGCGAGCGCCTCTTTCTTCGGCACATGCCTTCGCTGTCGCTCTCCGACGGCTACTTTTATTGACGGGCGACCAATTAATACCGTCTCGCCTCTCCTTTCTCCTACTCTCCATTACTGGGAGATGAGAAAATGACTCGTAGAAGGCAGGTGGTCATGAGTACTAGGTTGCGAACAAATCGGGATGGCCCCCAAGGCAGAACAGTGGCGATGGTGGATTTGGTCTGGAGCGAACAAGTGTTAACATGGCTAAATAATTGATTCCTTCACCATGCCGCCGTTGTTGGTTACTTTTCACAGATCTTGGTTATCCCTTCGTTATTTTGTTGAGCTAAGGAAAGTTTCTTTTTGCACTTACAGCTCCCAGAATCCCACAACCAGGGGTGTAGGGGATTCTTTTCGATGCCTGTTACATTCATAAAATGCAGAGGGGGAAGGAGCGTGTGATGTTTCTACCTATCCCCCCAGCTACAAACCAAGAGGAACTCTGTTGGATCTGGACCATCTACCTAGTCCAGCACCTCTTCCCCACCCATAGCCAGCCAGATGCTCCCAGGAAGCCAGGTAATAATGCTGAATCATGATTTCTTGGTCTTTGCAGTTGGTAGGTCTACTGGCTCTGAACATAGGAGGTACCATAGTGTATAGCCCACAGGACTTATCTGCCTTGTTGTGGCATCATATTCCACCATTTGACTGATGTGAACATGTGGGAAGAAGTACTTTGTTTTCTGTATTTTCTGAATCTAATGCCAGTGTTTCAGTATATACAGTGAGTCTACTCTGTATCGGCAATTTTGGCTATTACCTCTCTTCGTATCATTTGTTAGGGGGTGGGACTAGATGACATGGTGATTTTCCAACTGACAGATCTAAGATGGTGAAAGATTAGTGATTCAACAAAACTGAAATGATAAACTGCATATTTTCATTCCATTCTCTGCTGCTCTTGGGGCATAGGTGGGGAGGGTGCAAACAACTTTTGCTTCAATAGTGAAATGACAACAGTGGCTAACACGTAGTAACACCTTTGTCCTTGAAATGTTAACTTTTGCGTATCCCTTACTGACAGAGCAAAGTGTTCTTGCCTTAGGTCACTGGTTCTTTTCTTTGTTCACTGAATTCTTGTGAAGGAAGATATTGCTTCTGCACTGATACCTGCAGAGATTTGTGTATGAAGGGGAGGGAAAGCAGGGAAAATGTTAGTGCTTCAAGGGAGAAAGCAGCTTCTCTCCAGTGGGAAAGGAGGTTTGGATTTGTTCTAATAAGAATGTCAACGAGAGGCTAAAGACAAGAGAAATCACTACTGAGAGTTTCTTAAAGTTAAGGTTCCCACAGGAAGGTGCATGCCCCCTTTTTGCTGCACCAGTGGAGCAATTTTTCTTGAAATGAAGATGAAGCGAGGTTGGGGTACTCTGACACCAGTCAACAGAAAGCTCCATCTGTTGCATTTCTGCCTTTTGCACAGCTGTTGTTTAAAATGTTCACACATCTTACTGTTTTTCTTACCCTAAATATCTTTACTTTTCATAGGCACAAAGTTTAATCTGTGCTATTCTTTCCATTTGCACATTGGTTAAAGTTTTTAGAATCACCTGTATGCTTTTGAGATGATGTAATAGAATCATGGAATCATTGTATAATTTGCAGTCAATGGGAGGTTCGTTGAAATTCCATGAAAAGGGATGAATGAAGCCTGTGAAATCAGACAGTTTTAGAAACGTTTTCCAAAGGGAAACTGGCAAAACTCTCTTTGAGAACAAGGTAAGTAGCCATCGTCCAACTAGGTTGGAATCCCGGATGATGTAGTGTTACAGATGTGGACACTGTCAAAATGGTATGCTGTGGTATTCCCTTATAAATGGCCTTGGCTGGAGGACACTGCTGTACAACAGAATGATGGCCTTAAGCTGTTAGATTTTTCGGTCTCAGCATGTACTGAGAATTCAAATACTTTCCTCCTTGCTAACTCTGCAGAGGTTTGAATGGTGAAATGAGCAAAACAGATGCAGATGATAAGTCTTTCTGATCCTGTGTGTGTTCTGGAGAAATAAGACCTGTAATCATTTTCAGAGGGGTAGCCATGTTAGGATGTAGGAGCAAAAATAAGAAAAGATTATGGGGCATCTTAAAGGCCAAAAAGAAAAAGAAAAAAAAAACCTAGGATAGGCTTTCAAAAGTGTGAAGGCTGATGCTATCATACGAGTGGCTCTCCACATGTTGTTGGACTGCAAATTCAAGAAGCCCTAGCCTGTAATGAGGAATGCTGGAGTTGCAATGAAAAACATTTAGAGGGCCACCATTCCAGTCCCAGCTATAAGACAATATTTGCTTAGTCTCTGAGGTAACACAGAACTCTTAATTTCTGTAACAGCATCTGGTTTGCACAACTTTGCACATGTGCAGCACATCACTAGTAATGTTAAACAGTAGATTAACCATTATAATTAGTTCTTTAGTTTACAATAATGCTAGTCCTTAGAAACCCTTACTGAGATCTTAGGTTTTCTCTCTCTGGTCTATTGTGTTCTGATACCCAGTCCGGGATTTTTACCCATTTGTTTTATCCATTCATTAATGCTTTTATCTTATTTTTTCTCTCAGGGAATTTAGGGTGGCTTAGAAAGTGTTACATTCATTTTATACTTAAAACAACCCTGCTAGATAGGTTAGGCTGATGAAATCCACTGGTCGTCTGGCTTGTTGACTTGTGAATTTGACCATGAACCTCTCAATTCTTGATCTGCATCTGTAACCACAGAGCGAAAGGACCATAGCCAATTGACTTCAGTTTCTAGCCACCCCATGGACAGAACAATGATGAAGCATTGGGAAACTAGTGTCTTGCTGATCTATTTCCTTTGGTTGGCATCGCATTGAGTCATAGAACTGTAGATTTGGAAGGGACGACAGGGGCCATCTAGTCCAACCTCTAATTTCCTACCTTCTGAAATAGCCCATTCCACTGTCATGTTGTGATCAGGAAATTCTTCCTCATGTTTAGTTAGAAACTCCTTGGAATTTGAATCCACTTGCTCTCAGAAGCAAGACAAAGAGATAAGTGAGCAAGAGAGAAATAAGCTTCCTGTGTTCCTTGTAAGAGGCCTTCAGATACTTGAAGGAGACTATAATATCATCTCTCAGTCTTCTCCAGGCTAAGTACACCCTACTCCCTCAACCATTCTTCAAAATCCCTTTTGCAATCTTTGCCACCCTCCTTTGGCCAAATTGCAGCTTGATATCCCTTTTAAACCATGACATTGAGAAAGGAACACAATACTTATGGTGAAATTTGAACAAATGCAGTGGGATTGTTGCTTCCCTTGATTTGCATACTATGCTTTTGTTGGTTTGGATTTCCTAAGACAAATTCTTTCAGCCAGAACTGAGAATATCCAGAACTGACAATAAACTATCTGTTCCTTCTACCAGAAATGGATGAATGTTTGATTCTTACTATTGTTGCAATTGTAAATGCTTTCTCTGTCTATGTATGTTGTTATTAAATTTAATATTCAGGAATGTTTTGTAGAAATGCATACCCTGGCTTTTTCCATGTCCTTCTGTGTCCCAAGTGTAACCATACGATCATCCTAATCATATGTGTGGTTCTTTGGAGTTATGTTTCATCGAATCGACTGAATTTCACAGCTCCCAGAAAATGTAGGTCAGTGATTCAATATGGATTCAACATGCTAATGATGAAAACACAGATACTTAGTCTTCTAGATAAATGCAGGGTATATGGCAAAAAATAAGTGCAATTTGAAGGAGGGGGACTAATTTGGATAATTTGTATCTTGTTTATTATTACAGACTCTATTACTATAATTTTATGTAATAGTGGGAGGTCTGGACAAGAATTAATTTTACACCATTCTTTCACTTTTAGTTGTTGTAGAATTAATTGCCGGGTGGGAAGGGATAATAGAGGAATGGATTATTGTTAATTTTGCTTGATGTTATGCTTTACCTCTAATGTAGTATCTTTTTTAAAAAGAAACTGGGCATAGGACTGCCATCTTAATACCTTCTCTTCTTCAATGTGATTTAGTTTTTCTTTGCTCATAGTTTCTCTTAACCCTTTATGAAATGAAGATTATGCTATTTGTATGTTCACAAATAAAAACAATAGATTGGATCAACAACCTTCATGTGTTTTCTCTCACTTTTTCATTCTCTGAGCTTACTTTCCACTTTGTTTTTCTAGTCACAGGAAAGGAAGAGCAGCATAATGTCACTTTAGTGACATCAGAATTTTACGCCTGTTGGAGTAAAAGCACATTTACTCACCATATGCTGAACTAGAAATAAATAGCATGTACTTCACTAGATGTCTTTCACTTGGTTTTAGTGGAAATTATGGAAATGCCAACAACTTGAATGCTTCTGGGAAATTATATCAAGCTGTTTCTTTTGTACAGCAGCCTCACTGTGGAAACTAGAAATTAAGCATGCTTTGCAAAGGATCTTGTAGCACCTTTGAGACTGAGAGAAAAAAGGTGGTAGAAGAAGTTTTTGTAGACTAAGTCTACTTCATCCATTGCAGAGAGGGAAGTGCCTAGGACAGACTGAATGAGCGGGTTGTATGTGTGAATAGCAGTAGAAATACAAAACCTGTGGGTATGGTGATGGAGTGACAAGTTCAGTTTTAAGTATCAATAGTTACAACAAAGGCAGGAGGAAAAACATTTGGCTTAAAATCAAGGCACCAGATCCCATCTGAACTGGAAGCAAATTGGGACAGCTCTGGTTAGTACTTCAGTATATGAACAGTGAATACCAGGTGCTATTGGCTATATTTAGGAAGAAGGGAATGCTAGGCAAAGTCAGCTCTGGGTTCCCTTTCTAGAAAACCCTATGAAATTGATGGGTCACCATGAGTCCAGGTGACTTGAAGGCACACAGGCACACACACAACCGTAGACAACTGTATGAATGGAGGAAGTTATTGGAATGTAGTATGATGCTGTGGAAGGAGAATGTGATAAGCTGGGCAGATCTTTATCAACTACGCTGGGGTGTTAACTAGTGCTATAACATGTGCAGTGTGCCAGGAAACCATTAGTTCTGTTCTACCCATTGTTGATGGACTGTTGTTTGTCGATATATTTCAATTCTGCTGTTTCTCTTTCCAATCTTCCTTTGTAGGTTTTTTTTTAAGTGTTGTTCTGAGGTCTGGAGATGGAAGGTCCAAGAAGATTGAAGTACTCTGGCAGTGGCTTTTGTGTATTAGGAATGGGAATACTGAAAAACCAGTTGTAGAACACAAACACCAATTGCAGAACACTTCAATCTGTTAATTATGCTGTTAATATCAAAATATGTTTTTCTTCTTTTTTGTTACTGTATCTTTCAGATAAGTTAGTAAACACATTATGGGGTCTACATAAATAGTACATTTCTCATATACTTGCAAAATAATAATTTCATGCATAATCTCTGTTTCAGAACGATTTCATGAATTTATATATGTGCTCTTCCTTTCCCACTTTGTAAACAGATTCTTACAATTATTATAGCTCTGAAAAGAGTTTATAAATCTGAAAAGATTAATCCAGCACTGAGTCAGAAGTTTAATTGAATGTTCTACTAAGTCAATAATACTGTATATTATTTAAATTGATGTATTTCCACTTTTAATAGGTAGATTGACATATTTTATCTGATGTTCTTTCTCAAAAATATTTTATCTGAATTTGGAATTTAATCTGGCCTTTGTTTTCTTCATTATGCACTATATTTTGGTAACCTGAGAACTTCTTTTTTTTTTTTGTCCATCAGCATCTTCATAAACTTATTTGTCTCAATCCTCCCTTCTGATTTTATAACCACTATTTAAATCCAAACATATTAACTTTTTAAATTAAAAACATTTCTTTCAGCTTGTTGAAAACCTTAACCCAGTTACCATGAGTCCAGTCCATACATTTATCAGTTTGGTATGCTACAGTTTAGATAAAAATTATGTATTATTCCATTTATTATTATTCCAATTATATGTCAAATAAGATTGAAGTCAGTTGTGATTCTCAGTCTACCTCCACATCTTCATGAAAATGTGAATAATGCAACTAATTCCTTTTAATAAATTTCTGTCAATAGAATTTACTTGCAGAAGAGTTGATGTAGGTTTAAAGTCCTTGTAGTTGTTGATATGCTCTGTATGTTAATAACATTCTGTAAGTCATATTCTGAAAATTCTTTTTAAATAACTCTTCAAATTCCCTAAATAATTCCTTTTCTGTTAATAGTCATGACCCCTGCCAAGGGCAATAAATGAATCCAGTAACATCTTTGAGATTAACTGAGAAAAAGTAAATTTCTAGGATATGTTTTTGTGGACTCCAGTCCACTTCATCAGATGCACTCAGAGTCAGGACAAGATTCCCTTCTCTGTTTTCATACTCAAACAGACTAACATAGCTAAGCCTTAAAACATTCCAAGAGTTTGTAAGGCAGTATTAATATACCTTTAGGTTGCAATATAGTGCATACCTATTCAGAAGAAAGTCTCACAGACTTTAATAGCATTTACTTCCAGGTGAACATGTCTAGTATTGTAGTCTTGGGTTGATTCACTAAAAGAAGCCACAGCTCCAAGTATGCAAGGCAAAACAGAACTCTCTATAATCTCTCTTTAATAGGTTTGCCATTAATGAAAGCTGACTTCATAATATATGTGAAGTTAGATAAAATTGATTTAAACAGGAATGCAGGACCTAGAAGCATTTATGTTTTTGTTTCAAATAGCTTTTGTGCTATTTTTCTCAAGAAGAAGTTCATGACAAAAGTGAAATGCTGGGAATGTGTGCTGTCTGTTGTCTTAATGTGATTCATTTGTTTATTTAAAAAATTATGTCTTGGCCCATATTACGGGACAAGTGAAACTAACATCAAAAGATTAAAACAGTTTAAAACAATAAAAATAAATTAAACAGACTAGAAATGTATTAAATAACTTGACAGGTTTAAAATGGGTTAAGAAGGTTGAAACAATTTAAATGAACTGGTTGCTAGACAAACTGGTGATGAACTGTTTGTCTGGGCACCTTGTACCCAATTTGCAACATACACAACCAACTTTGAAATGAGAACAGAAAGGGAATGAGTTGGTTTGGTTGTAGACATGGGCCATTTCCTGCATGAGACTGTTACAGCACGATTATTCCACTTTCAACATCCTATGGAATTCTGGGGTTTGCAAACTTGACATAGGATGTTGAAAGTGGAATAATCTCACTATGACAGTCTAGTGCAGAAATGGCTTGATTTAGAGACTCATTTAAATTAGCTAAAAAGAATTGAGCCAGTGAGCCAGTATGGTGTAATGTTTTTAGCTTTGGGCTGTGACTCTAGTTTGAATCCCTGCTCAGCCATGGAAGTTCACTGGTTGACCTTGGGCAAGTTGCATCTCAGCCTCAGAGAAGAACAAAGGCAAAACCCTTCTGAACAAATCTTTTAAAAAAACCTCAATAGGTTTGCCTTAGGATTGCCATAAGTCAGAAACAAACTTGAACACACACAACAAGAACAAAAATTGGCAGTTTGTTTTAGGTCCACTTGATGTGGGAAGGTAATCTACCTTTTATTTTTTTAAAAGCCAAAAGACACACACACACACACACACACTGTCTCATCTCAATGTTGCTAGAGCTCCAGGATTGAAGCAGCTCACACACAGCTCACCCAGTGAAAGACCATCTGCACAATCAGAAAACAAAAACAAGTCACATGTTGTTTGTACAGTTCACAAGCAGAATAACAAAATATAAAAATAATAGATAGATTTTAAAAAGGCAATAAAATGGTCTTTAAATAAAACACCATCACAAGAGAACATCCTTTATCATGATGTCTTTGTTTTGAGTGTGATTTTAACAACAAAAGCACTTGCTTTTATAAAAATAGTCAACTCTGACTTGCATAATATTACACACACACACACACACACTCATATATATATATATATATATATATGAGAAAACAATATGTGACCTGTGTGTTGATCATGAAAAGTGCTTGGAAATGTGTAGTTTTGGAATAGAATGACATTAAAATCATCCAGACATTGCACAGAGGTGGGTGTGTGAATTGAACTAGTCATTAGTGTGACTACTGTTCAGCAGTGTAATTATTTTTTCTTTAATGAGTCCTTTTACAACATCCTTTTCCCCTGCTAAAGTTAAAATTCCTCTGAATGTATTGCATATGTCTTTGTACCCTGTGGTGTAACTCCACATAGACAATAGTGGAGGTCAACAACATGGGCTTTGTGACACCACCAAACATTCAAATGTGGCCGGTTGTTGAGCTGTGCTGGATTTAATGGTCCACATCACCCTGAAGTATGTTTTAGAATTGAAGCTTGTTGATGACGGTGATGGTGGTGATGTAGGCAGCATTTTATCCAGGAAAGAAATCACAGAGGAAAACAGAGAGGAAAAGGAAGACCCCATTACAGATGGATAGAGTCAATCAAGGCAGCCATAGCCCTGAGTCTGCAAGACCTGAGCAGGGTTCCTGATGACAGCGTGACTGGAAATCTCTTATTCATAGGGCCACTGTAGCTTGAATTCAGCTTGATAGCAGTTACAGAAAGCACACAGCAAAGAGAAGCTGCATGTTACAGCATGCAGTATACTTGGACAATGCCTGCTACATGAAAAAGTGAAGCTTGCTGGGTTGGACTAAAGCTCTTATTCACAGGTGGGAAACCTATGGCCCTCCAGATGTTACAGGATTCCAGTTCTACTAGCTTCATGGTGATCTTCAAGGATGGTAGGAGTCGTACTCTTAACAAATTCTAGTGGGCCAAAGGGTGGCCTACCTGGGTCAGATGGAGCCTTCTGTTTATAAGTGACTGGGAAAAGGCTTCCAGAAGCCCTACACGGAAAACATAGGCCTGCAGGAGCTGCCTTTTCTCCTGCTCCAATCTGGTGGTCACTATCAGGCCAGCATATAAGGTTGTCTGCATCTATGACTTAAATGTGTTGGTAGCTCTAATAACAATCATTATTTTCATTTGAATAGTAGTTTCAAGAGTTCAAAGTACTTTACTTGCATTATCTACTAGTGATTCTTACAGGAGCAGTATAAGGCAGGGTGGGTAAAAGGCAGCCTCCTAAGAAGTTTCTGTGGCTCTTAACTCCTCCAGATTCCTTTAGTGGCCCTGTTCTGTCAAAAATATACAAAAAGTGAATTGTTACCCCTGAAAATGTCTAGGAGCAGCAATTATTTTCAACAAATAGATTTCCACGAATAACATTCAGCTAAAAAATGCTAAAGGACCTGGCTCCTTCCATTTTTCTTTCTTTCTTTCTTCTTTCTTTCTTTCTTTCTTTCTTTCTTTCTTTTTTAATTGGCAGCCCATGTGGCCCCAGGACCTTGGCATTGCAATTCCTCCCCTGTAAAGAAGTCAGGAGCCCATCTCAGTGACATTGGAAATGCAGTGAGGCCAGCAAGAGAAAGTGGTTCAGAACTCAGTGACCATGGCAGTGTAATTTCTAAATGATATTTTCCTATATATATCTATGATTAGCTAGTGTTTCAATTTCTCTGCATTTTAAAATAATCTTAGCCAGTGATTTAGCAGTTACTTGAATACACACACATACACAATGCTTGCACACCATTTAGAGGTAGATGTGTGGGGGTGTTAAGCTTTCTTCCAATGCTTTAGTTATTCTTGTAGGGAAGCTTTTCAACCCTGTACTGAGTATTTTCTTAGTTCCTTTCTTTAGTTCCCAGCCATTGTGCATTGAGTAGACATTTTCCAAAGAATTATCAGCACAGCCCCAGGATCTCTTTCTGTAATGAGATGAGCTTCACAGTGAAAGAGTCTATGTTTTTACTAAACCATCCACTGAAACTTCATTAGCTACCTGATCTTGGCTGCATTACATGTTAGGCTGAAAGGGGGATTAAAGACATGGTTTTTTGTTTGGTGAGATGGAGTCACCATGGTGGTTCATGGTGCTTGAGCTCAGCTCACTGCTGCCTGTTCAAGTTCATGGCTGCTCAGAGTCAGAGAAAATGGTGGTGTCATAGCTCACATCTTCCAGCTGCTGCTTGAGCCAGGGTGGTATAGTTTGTTACAGGTGGTCTGAGTCACTGCTGTGGAGATCACCATTTTCTTTTTCTCCCCCCCCCCCAAATATGAGAATCTGGGTTCACCAGATGAAGACACACACACACACACACACACATCAGACTACTGCTGTCAAATAATGGTCACTCAGAGCTTAAAAGGAATCAACCCAGGGGGATGGTCTGAAATGACAGCTCCCATTGAGGATAATACCTCTAAATTCAATGACTGAATAGATTAGTCAGTGCCCTCTTTCACTTAGTTTGCAAAGTAGTGATACTTGATGTGTAAGATAATCATAGGCTTTTGTCTAATCCTTATTGTTGTCATATTTATCTTCCTTCTGAAATACATTTGTGTGTGAATGCATCACATGCTATTCCTTTTAAGTGTTTATCTATTCTGCTAAAGGTTTATTTAATTATGAGAATGGCTTATATTATCTGGCCTGACTAAACACTATTATTTGCTTTTGTTTTTAAGAAAGTGCACAGAAAAATGGATGACTTTATAACAGCTACTTGGGAGAGAATAGTCTTATTAATTAAGTACTGAAGAAATGCAGAGGAGTTTTATCATGTATGGAAAGATGACTTCTCCATGGCTTCAGAAGGATCATCAAGTTTTTGCTTAGTCTTAAAGCTCTCCAGGTAGCCTTGAAAGAGTCATGATAATCATTCAGGCTGGTGTTGATCAGTCAATGTTGTGAGAATAAAATTTGAGAATCACAAATCAGTATCTCTTGAACCTATGGCAAGTAATAGCGGCAAGCAAGTATTTTAGAAAAAGTAGATTGCATGTTACAATGATGCTGAAAAACCTAGGATGAACATACATCACATCAGCACATGTCTACTAACATGAGGATAGATTCAAACCCACCACCACCAAAATCTCTGACATAACAAGGAACTCTCAGAGAGAGCTCTGCTACGTGTCAAGGATCTCCACACAGGAAATCTTGGGATGGACATCCATCATGGGTGGTGGCAGCTTCCTGTTCAGTCTGCCAAGTGATAGGACTGAGAATAGAATTTATAGTCACAGACCACAAAATCCAGCAATATCAAGATTCAAAATCTGAGAACCATTTAGAAACCATGTGAAGCAAGCCCCCACAAAAGAACTACCTTAAAAACATAGTATCATATGTTTCTTTAGAAAGCCTATCACTGAAGCAATGAAAGGAGGAAGAAGGGGGAGAAAATAGAATGAAATGATGGAAGTTAAGAGAGATACAAAGAATAATTGAGTAAAGATTTGCCAAGAAGAATAAATTGATCAAGATATGATAGAGCGGAAGCTGAAAATGACATATAAGCTAAGAAATGTACTGTCAGAGGCCAGTCAACAGTATCATTAAGATGTAGAGGTAACAGATATAAGAGAGAAAAGAACAACCAAAGAAAAGAAAGTAGGAAGTGAAAGACGACGGAAAGCTAAAAAAGGATCAAATTAAGGAATCCTTTAGGGGTGAAAATTAATTATACAGAATGGAAGGGATTTAATATAAGTCAAATCCAAAGCATCATACAGAGGCTCAATATAGAGATGAATATAGTTTTTTTACACAATTAAAAATGGAATATGTCAAGAGTAAATATGTATGTAAAAAAGTGTGAATTTTAAGAAAAAAGCATAATATCAGACAACTTTTTCCCCTACCTTGTAAAACACTTTTTGTTGTAAAGATTTGTTGCAAAGTTTCAGTTATTTTGCAGAACTGAAACAGAAAAAGCAAATTTAACACAAACCTGATATATTAAACCATAATACAGATTTTTGTGAATCTGACTTTTAAAAGTCTTTATTTGATATTTGGTATGAAGTTGTGTGGTTACAGCGTTGGACAGAATGTGGACAATGAGGTGTGTCCTTACAGAGCCGTAAAACTGATGTGTGGCCTTCGGCTGCTCCTTGGCAGCACAATCAACCTCACTGCATTGTGGTGAGGATAAAACAGGGAGAAGGAAAGCCATGGGTAGCACCTTGAGCTGATTGCCAGAAGGGAAGGGGCATAACTGTAATTAATAAGTAGATTAGTACTTTTCTCCAAAGAAGAATTTTTCTCCTGCAAAGCAGTTTAAGGTAGATTTCATACCTAAACATTCACAAATATATACCCCTATAATTGAATGGGGATTAAAATGAGAATATCAAGATACATATACCTGACTATTAATTAACCCTCAGGTTTGTGCAAATCTTTGTTTAATTTAGTTCATAATTAGGATATTATAGCATAGTTACTTCAAACATGTTCATAATGGGTATACAAAACTGTGGTGGCTCTCTATATTCAGATGGTTTTCCTGTGTTCTACATTGGGCGCAATATAGAGGGTTCTTGTGGCTGTCTCAAGAGAAAACTAGGTTTTAAGTTTAGGGATCTTGGAAGTTTTATAGGATCACAAGGGAATCAGTATGCTAAAGAAATGGGGAAGGTAAATATCTGCTGAATCAGATTATGACTGGAATGAACAGGTGACTTGAGGGCACACACAACAACCACAGCCCCACCCCACAACCACCACCGCCCCACCACCACAACTGGCCAGCCAGACACAGAGTGATTCTCTGTCAACAGAATGGAAAACTGAATTAAGGCAGCCACACACACACCAACAGACCACACACCACCCACCACCACCACACACACACACACACACACACCACACACACACACACACACACACACACACACACACACATCCAACCCCACCAGAGCGCGCGCGCGCGCGCGCGCGCGCGCGCCCACACACACCACCACCACGCCACCACCACACACACATTTTTTTAATTTGCCCAAATAATTCAGGCCAGAGATGAACCACACACACACACACAGGAGGGGTGGGTCTGACACCACACCACACACACACACACACACACACACACACCACACACACACACACAAACACATGCTAATAATATGTGACTAAAATGCCTCAGGCACATGTCAGACCAAGCTCAACATACAAAATACCACACCAGATCAGTTTTAGTGAAACATCAGGCCAGCACATATTCACAGCACCCAACAGCACACACACACACACACACGCACACATAATTTAATAATAAATAAATAATGAGAGAGAGAATGTGTGCCACCCACACACACACACACACCACCACCACCACCAAACCACCCACACCACCACACAGAACACATGCAGGCCACCACTATGTGCATTTAGCCATCGGGGCATTTTTGAGCCCTCAAACAAACTATGTTGTTACATTTCAAGAACAAAACAAAACACACACCCAGAAAGTCACAGCAAAATAATAAAATCCTTTAAATTAAGCATAAAGAAATGCATGTTTAGCAATGGGTGCGTATATGTGGTTTTAACTTGCCACTGAATTCTAATAAATCACAAAAAGCCTTTAATATAATTTTTTTCTTTTCTTTTCCTCAACAGCTTCTATCAGCTTGCTGCTGAAATTTGATGGCATTTCTACCAAATTTCAGCGATGTAGCTGCATCAGGGTGGAGACAGAGAGGGTGAAAGGTCAGTCCCACAGAACATACAAAGTTGCCCACCCCTCCTGTATAAGTAATATATAGTTGCAATTTTGTACATAATCTCTGTCATCTTCTTCTTCTTCCAAAAATAACAGTCCCATCACAAACCCACCCTAAACAAAGATTGTTTTGAACAAGATTCTACCAAAAGGATGTTATCAGCTAGAGGTACCTGTTGTTAAGTATGAATTATCATATGTACATGTAAGGGTATAATGGGAAGGGCAAAAGGAACACATTGCCTCTCAAAATGAGAATTCTGCCCCCCGATGAATTTTTCCTTCACCTTCCAAATTTCTAGGGCCATTTCTGCACTAGACTGTTATAGCACTATTATTCCACTTTCAACCTCCTATAGCCGGCCAGCCCCTCCCTAAACTGCAAACCCCAGGATTCCATAGGATGTTGAAAGTGGAATAATAGCACTG